>CABHPR010000129.1:42295-60122 GCA_902168415.1 Peromyscus melanophrys
CTCTCTCTCTCTCTCTCTCTCTCTCTCTCTCTCTCTCTCTCTCTCTCTCTCTCCTTCTTTCTTTCTTTCGTTCCTTCTTGGTGTAGAAGGAACCTTAACGTGTTCTAGACTCCAGTGAGATTTGTCCTGGAGAACAAAGACTTGCATAGATTGGCTCACAAAGACACATTGACAGGCTTTAGATGTATGTATGTGAGTAAGTGTGAAGACACTGAAGATCTTATTACCACCCTCTTCTCTGGTCCCTGGGCACAGTGAATTTTACCTGGCTTGAGTGCCAAGTCCAGGAAAAATGTCTGATAAAACAAGTTCCTGCAAAAGATTGAATTACACCTATGAAATGGGGTTAAAACTTTCACTATTAGGGACCCGGAGAGGTGGCTGTGAGGTTAGGCGCCCGGCCTGCGGTGGCAGAGGTGGCGAGTTCGATTCCCGTGATCGCCAGTCTGTCTGAATGATGACGTCATCATGCATCGAAAAAAAAAAACCTTTCACTATTGTAAAGCTGAATTGTGGGCTGTATGTTATAAAACTGTTTATGTAGTTCTGTGGTTTCAGAAAAACCTAGATAGGAGGGATTGGACATTTCATTTGTGTTTGTTCACAGACACACTTACTGAAAGGATGGAGCATAATCAAGATTGTCTACACATTCTCCATGTTTACAAGTGGAGACTGTGGACAAATATTTCCAAACCATGGAAGAAAAATGTGAAACATTCTGAAGTATATACCCACAAGACGTTGTAGTTTAATATAGGAGATAGACAAAAAGGAAGGGATAGTCAATCATTTTTAATTTTTAAAATTTTATGTCCATTGGTGTTTTGCCTGCATGTATGCCTGTGTAAGGGTTTCAGGTCCTTGGAACTGAGGTTACAGACAGCTGTGAGCTGCCATGTGGGTTATGGGAATTGAACCCAAGTCGTCTGGAAGAGCAGCCAGTGTTCTTACCTGCTGAGCAATCTCTCCAACCCTATGAGATAATCATTCTTAATTAAGGACATGGCCACTGGTGAGTTTCCAGTGCTCCAGTGGATGTTCCCATCATGGACATGTGGGTAGCACAAACTGGATTAGTAGTTTAAAAAAAAGTCATGAAGTTTGGAGAAGAGCTTCTTAGGAAGGAGATATATATATATATATATATATATATATATATATATATATGTATATGTATGTATATGTATATGTATATATATGGATTGGATGTGGGAAACTGGGGGTAAATATGATATACCATTGTGTATATGTATGGCATTTTCAATAATAAAGAAAAATTGAAAAGGCATCGAGGAAGAATAAAGTCGTGTTCTAGAATAAAAAAATTAAAACATTTGCTCAGCGTTTCATTTTATAATTCCCGGCATTATGACATTTTGACAAGAATACAGGATAAGGTTCCAATTTGAATTTTGGTTTTGTTATTATAGGTCTGTGGTAGTTTGAGAATGTTCCTCATATTCTCATTATTGAACTCAGTTGGTAGCATTGTTTGAGGGGACATTCAGGAGGTGTACCATTGTTGAGGAAGTTAGTCCCTGGCCTGGGCTTGGAGAGTTGTAGCCTCACCCACTTCCAGTTCCCTCTTGATGCCTCATGCTTGGGGAAAGATGTGATATCTAGCTTCCTGTTCCAGCTACTGCTTACTGACATGTCTTCCATCTGTGAAAAGATAGAAAGAAAAGCTATTATCTACGCTTACAAATGGGTAGAATTATGTCAGTCTTGGTTTAAATTTAAGAAGGTAAGAGGAGATAGCAGGGTGTCCCTCTTATGTCATTGTTGTCTCTGTGTTTCCCACCAGTTTCTTCATGAATGAGGCTGTCTGGCACTGTGGGCATTTGGACATGCACATGAATGAGCAGGCTTTGTACTAGACTGAAAGAGCAGAAACTGGCAATTCAGTTGCTTCTCCCCTTCCTAGAATCCAATGCCAATTTAAATGGATCCCAATGAAGTTCTTGTTCCTCTCTAAAGCTACATGATCTAGGCCTCCACTTCTGCGTTCTTCTCAGTATACTTATATCCATGATCCCACTAGAATGGCCATAAGCTTTGCTTCCAGCATTTAATAACTTTTCTAGTCCAGTGTACCAAATGCTTTCACAAAATAGTCAAAAGATGTAAAAGCCACTTGGTCAGATCTGTCACTGTAATGACCCCACTTCCTTGGCACCAGTGTCTGTCTTTTCTGTAGCCGCAACAAAATACCCTGACAAGCAGCAGCATGGGCAGAAAGGATTTCTCATAACTGACTATTCCAGGTTATTGACCATCACAGATGGGAAGTCAAGGCAGCCAGCACTAAAACAGACGGTCTCATCACTAAGGATGTTGAGATGTGGAGAACTGAATGTGAGGTTGCTTATTACTCAGCTACCTTTGTCTACAGTTGAAGGTCCCAGATGAGGGAATGTTGTCATCCACTTCCAGGCAGGGTTTTCACACATCAATTATGTCAACCAAGAAAATCCTCTACAGACATGACCACAGGCCAACTTAATCTAAACTATTCCTAATTGAGACTCTTCTCAGGTGAGTGTGTTTTTGGCTTTTTTATTTCCTCCTTTGTAGTCCCATCTTCCTCACATTGACAGATACTTGTGTGTTTACCACTTTAGAACATACAATGTATATTTTTGTCTTATAATAACCAGTCTTAGGTTAGATGTCTGTATACATGAAGTTGCTTCAGTACTGTGTATTTCCCTCTGTATCATGCTGTTCTTTTTTCTTTCCACAGGGTTGTTCTAAGAAACTGTATTTGTTATTTCTCCATTTATATTTTTCCCTTTCCCAATCTTCTGTCATAAGAATCATCTCAGTGGCTGCTTACCGACACTGCACAAGAGCTATACACAATGTAGTAATTTTAGAGTTCCTGAAGATAACTGATAAATTACAGCTACAATTCTCAAATTACCAATAAAGGCAAAGCCATCACACCATCTGAGAGCATGATTCCCGTCTGACCTCAGGGCCGTCCTTTCCCTTCTCCTTGTCTCTTCTGGTAGGAAAACATGCTGGTGAATAAAGAGAAAAGCATGCTGGTGAATAAAGAGGAAAACATGCTGGTGAATAAAGAGGAAAACATGCTGGTGAATAAAGAGGAAAGCATGCTACATGTGAATAAAGAGAGGATCCTTAAAGAGCTGGACGGACTCTGGATCCCTAGATGGACAGACAGCAGTGTCTGTGCTAATCAGTAGAGGCTGATACAAGGGAGCAGTATGCCCTATGTGTGCTAATGTATACCCACGAGACTCATTACGTTTTATAACTTTGGTTTTTTGAGATTATAGTATAATTACATCGTTTCTTCCTTCCATTTCCTCCCTTCAAATCCTCCCATATTAACCCCCCTTTTGAAAATTCATTGCCTTTTGAAAATAAAGGTATATGTTTGTATGTACATGTGTATGTATATATATATATATATATATATTCCTAAATATAACTTTCTCACTTTACAAAATATTACTTGTATGTATATTTTCAGGGCTGACTATTTGGTATTGAATAACCAGCTGTTGCCCTATCATCTGGGGAATACTATTTCTCTAAGTCTCAGCAATATTTAGTTGCCTATATATATATATTTTTTGTGTGTGTGTGTAGGAATAAGGTGTGGTTTTGTCCATCTACTTTGGCATGTCTATTTTTGTCCTTGGTTGTCATATCTAGACAGTGATGCTTTACTAAAAACTATACATTCAATATATCACTTTCTATGAATAAATACTGTAAATAGACTAGTATAAATTTTCTATCATTTCACATATTTTTGCCCATGAATATATATGTACAGCAAAACTGTTGGCAGCTAACCCTCAAATGGAGAAAGGGAAGACAGATTTTGACTGTGAGAGATGAAATAGCCAGAATGGATAAGAATAACATTAGAGGAATTTAGCCTTGATGCAATGCTTTATTATTTTGATAGTTCATGTTCTTATGCATTTTAATATAATCAGCAATAAAATCATGAAAGCCATCAATGATTTGTTACCAATTATATTTCTATAAATGTGAGTGTGGGAAGAAATTGTACTTGCCTTCTTCAGAGTCAGACCATCTGCATGTGGGCATTTCTCCTGTTCCTGGGATTGCACAACTCTCAGTTTATATTCTTCCCTGATCCTGTTTGTTTTATTCAGACCCCTGTATTTTAGTCTTCTTCATTAGAGTGTAAACCAGTGTCTCCTCCCCTTTAATGTGTTCTTAGTATTCATTTTCAGTAAAACTTTAGTCAATGTTTATGGATTTATTTTGAACTAAATTACAGAAATCTAATAAATAGCACATGATAATAAAATCAGGTTATTTAGAGGTTTAATCTCCATGATGTATCACTTTCAAAATGGTTCACCTTTACCACCCACTCCATCTTGACTGCCATGTCTCTGACCATCTTGTATGGCGATATTTTATTTGTGCTGAAATGTGATTTTATTTGTATGTTAATAAATAAAGTTGCCTGGGGGTCAGAGCTAATAGCAAGCCATTTAGCAGAAGTCTGGCAGTGGTAGCACATGCCCTTAATCCAATCACATGGCAGACAGAATTTCTGTGTGTTCAAGGAATCAGCCAGCTTGGAGACACATGCCTTTAATCTCAATACCAACCATAGAGACCTGGAGGTCTGTATAGACAGGCAGTGAGGAGGAAGCCATGTGGTTGGCTTTACAGTCAATGAGAAGGCAGAACAGAAAGGCAATAAAAATACAGACACTCAGGAAGTAGGTCTCTCTTTCTCAGGGGAAGGAAGGCAGTGGCTGGTAAGCTAAAGGCTATTCACTAGTGGTCTGTCCTCTTGGGCTTTTAACTCTTTATTTGGCTCTCTGTTTCTTATTTAATAAGATTGTTTAGAATTACATCTACAAAGTTGCATTTCCTCCATCAGGAATTAAAGGAGTGAAGGGGGTTGCTTTTGTGTGACATGTGGAGTTATGGCCTGAAGTCACCTTTGCTGATGGTATTGGTCCACAAGGGGGCACTGCAGGCTTCCCAGAAATGACTTTCTGAAGTTCCCGAAGGGTTGGGCAGTTAAAGAGACCAGAGAGCATGTGAGGCTGTCAGTCACAGACAGCAAAGTTTATTCCTGGTTGTTAGCTGTGCTGTTCTGTGGAACTATAAACCTAGAGGAGCCTGGAAATCCACTGTGAGGATGATTTCTTGAGGAGACATAAGGAAATAGAATTTTACTTGTCAGTGTGACCTTCCTGAAGCTCAGTAGAAAACATCTAACTCCATGACTTTAAGTTTTAAGATTTTATGATGAAAATCTCCAGAGTTCACTGACCCAGAAACTATTCCAATACCTATGATAGCCAAACTTTTTATTGTCTCCTCTCAGACTAGCAGGAACAAGAATAATTAGTTGAGGGAAGGAAAATAATAAGGCACAAAAACAGAAAAAAAAAACCCATAGAGAATACTAATGAACTTAACCAGCAATGTGTAGGTCTGCAGGGTGCAGGGAAGGGACTGTAGATAAGGACAGAGGTGGAAAATGAATCAGGGTGAATGTTGTGTTCATAACCTGATTGTTTAAACAAATGAAAGTTTCATTGGAAACATTTTCTTTGCAGATGGTGATCTGCTGATTTCAACAAAGTGTATTTATTCCCCAGCACAAATTGCACTCCTTTAAAGAGTTTTCTTTTATAAGAATTTTCATACAACTGATTTCTCAAATTCTGTCAAATTATGGAATTTAAGAAATGGCTTACTCTATCTGTCCTTTTGTACCCTGTAATGTATGGAGACCTTGGCTCTTATCTGATATATCATCCCCTCCTTCTCACAACTTCCCTCAAATGTCTCTTACTGTAACTGTTATAAACAATCAATCAATCAATCAAACAAACAAACAAACAGTACAACCCAACCAACACTCTTCAGTTTCAAGCTGTAGGTGGCATGCCTTCCTGCTTCGCTTCGCTGTTTTCATCCACAGCTTATGAGGCCTCACTGGGCTGCTGTGGGTGTGGTTTTCCATCAGGATGAAAGAGATCAGATTTTATTGGTGCTCAGTGGGCAGGGAGAGCCTGCTGCTTTTTGGAACTAAGCTAGACACTGTCTGGAGCTGGGTGAAGGCGCCTCAGCCGTTTGACCAAAGGATCCATGGAGAGGAGCCTGGGAGCTGTGCTGGGGCTGCTGTGGGTGCAGGTTTGCTGTGAGTTGTGGCTCTCTCCCAGAGGGGTTAGGGGTGTTCCAGAGCTGCCAGTGGGAGGGGCAGAACAAGGTGACCCAAAGCTCCTCATAGCTGTCTCCTGGGATATCTGACAGGGTAGAAACTGCAGAAGGATTGCCCATCATATTGTTTGTTTTCCTTTCTCTGAGCAGGGGTGAGAGGGATGCAGGTGGAGCAGAATCCTCCAGCCCTGAGTCTTCTTGAGGGAGCCAGCTCTGCTATGAGATGCAATTCTTCTACCACCACGAGGAGTGTGCAGTGGTTCCGACAGAATCCCAGGGGCAGCCTCATCAGTCTGTTTTACCTGGCTTCAGGAACAAAGGAGAACAGGAGATTAAAGTCAACATTTGACTCCAAGGAGCGCTACAGCATCCTGTACATCAGAGATGCCCAGCTGGAGGACTCAGGCACCTACCTCTGTGCTGCTGAGGCACAGTGCTCCCAGCAAGCCTGCAGCCTGGCCTCAAACTGCAGCTGTGTGTGCAGCTACAGCCCTGTCCCAGGGAGACTCAGCAGGAGGCTTTGCCCAGATGTGGGGTTTCCAGTTTATGCTGTGTCTCTGACCTCTCCACTAACATAGACAGTTCAGGATTGCTGTTTCACATCAGTGTGCCCTTTCCTCACAGATTCCCGTTTTCAGGAAGAAGTTCTCATGAGGAGCACTGGGACAACTGACACAGACGACAAGGTTCACAGTACTGCCAGGCAGATCCACTGCACAGTGCTCACTGCTCTTCAATTATTGCTCTACAAAGGCACCAAACAGACATGCTCTTCAGGGAACAGAAAAGAAATGACCCAGTGTTTCAGTCAATTGCAGATCTTCCAATTATCGGAAGAATGGGACTTTCATTAGTTTTTTTTCTGAGAATTTCATACAATGTACTTTGATCATATTCAGTTCTCCACCAGTTCCTACAAGTTCCACCCCTCCTCTTTACTTTTCAGCTTTTCTCTCTTTGTTTTTGGGAAAAACCAAAACTTTAAGTACTGTGTGTGCTGTCCTTACCTCTTGGATGTGTGATCTTCACTGGAGTGTGGCTGACCTACTGGGGCCATGCCCTTAAAGAAACAGATTCTCTCTCTTTTAGTAGCTATCACATGCCAACATGTCCTTAGTTAGGGGTGGAACTTTGTACTCATACCCCATGCTGGAATTTTGTGTAGCTTGAGCTTTTGTGGGTCTTGTCTGTGCTATTCCAACTGCTTTGAGTTCATATAAATTAATTTTCCTTATAATTGAAGACAATTATAAAATGCATCAATAAGGATTCTCAGTTACATGCAAGTTACATTGGTTTGAATGAAAATTGCCCTCATGGGCTCATATATTTGCAGGCTTTGCCCCAGTTGATGAACTGTTTGAAAAGAATTAGGAGGTGTGGTCTTGTTGGAGGAAGTGTTGGAGGAGGTATGTCACTGGAAGTGGACTTGAGGTTAAAAAGCTCACACCTGACCCAGTGTCTTTTTCTCTGCCTGTTCTCTACTGATCAGTATGGAAAAGCTCTCAGCTACTTCTTCAGGACCATACCAGCCTGCTGCCATGCTTCCAGCCATGATGATAATGGACTAATCCTCTGAAACTTTAAGCAAGCCCCAAATTAAATTTCTTTTATAGGATGCTTGGTCATGGTGTCTTTATACCAATAAACAGTAACTAAGACACAAATAATGAAGGCATTTTTACTTTATCAGATTTCCACAACTTACAAAAAATATCTGAGAAAGTAACATTTCATTAAATTATAAGTTTATGTTTACAATAAAAGAAGACTTACACAAAACTCATTTGTATGAGTAATTAAATCATTTCAGAAACAGCGTTCCACTACAATCATCAAACCTAGATTTAGTAAAGTCCGTGTCTTCAACTGTTCATCAGATGTGTGTGCTGCTACTGCACAGTACACAAGACAGCTGTAAGAGCTCAAGTGTCAGCTTTGTCATTTCCCACATTCAGAAACTGTCACATGTTCATTTTGAAGTTTTACATTTCTGAGGAGCACCTGATATCATCCAACTATACAACTTGAAAAGGAAGTTTCTAAAAGAATAGCATTTTAAACACTAGTGAGTGAAATTGTACAGAGTGAGGCTTGAAAAGTCACAACATACCATACATCATTGCACCAAAACCCAAAATACACTGACAGAGCAATGCCATTATTTTTTACTACATTTTTTTATTGTTTTGAACTGTTTATACAATATGTATTGATTATATTCTTTTCCATCTCTAGTCCTCCCAGATCCTCCTTATCTCCCTACTTGCCCAACTCAATATTCTCTCAAATAATCCTCAAAAACCAAAAAAATAAAACAAAAACTAAAACAAAAAACCAAGAAGACAAAACGAACTCCCTCCCAAAACAAAATCCCCCTACAGCATAACAATAACAATTACAACAAAAGCATACACACAAACATGTTTGTGTTGGTCAACTACTCCTGAACTTGAGGTCTGCCCTGGAATGTGATTAAAATACCCATTGTCACTTCGCTGGAGAAAACTGATTTCCTCTCTCACAGCAGGTATCAATGGCAAAAGGTTTCTGCGTTAGGGATGGGACTTTGTGTCTGCTTCCCCATTTCTGTGTGCTGACTTGAATTTGTTCAGGTTTTGTGTACACTGTTACAGTCTGTGTTAGGGTGTATTTGCATCAGCAATGTCTATCAGAGAATATTGTTCAGAAACAAGTAGATGTAGTGTGGTGAATTCAGAGTGGCTAGGGTAGTGCTGGACTATAATCTCAGCACTTGGAAAGCTGAAGGAGGAGAATCATAAGTTAGAGGCCAGCCTAGATTTCATAGCAAGATTTATCTTAATTCAATGAGATGAAGTGTGTCAGCTCATCCAAAAGTAAGTGAAAGCCAAGGGGTGATGCAGAAATGGTTCTGTTGCACCCTAGCTTGACACCATCTGAATGTATTCTAATCTTGGACCAGCATTTCTACAATGTTCTCTGTAGGACTTGTGCTGTTCATGTGTCAGTTGTGACTAGGCATGCAACTGTAGCTGTCTTTCTTTGCCCACCAGCCTCCAAGTCATGATAAGGAGACTTGTGAATTATGAATGCTTGGCCCACGGTTAGGCTTATTTCTAGCCAGATTTTTTTAAAAGCTTAAATTAACCCATTTCTATTAATCTATGTACTGCCCCGAGGCTTGCTTACCTCATTTATGTACTGTCCATCCTGCTACCTTCTTCCTCCATGTCTGGCTGGCTGGCTGGCCAGCCCACTCTGGATGGTTCTCCCTCTCTTTCTCATTCCTTCTCTTCCCAGAACCTAGATTCCTCCTCCTCCTTATTCTCTCTGCCTGCCAGCCAAACCTATCCCTCTCCTGCCTACGTATTGGCCATTCAGCTTTTTATTAGACCAATCAGGTGTCTTAGGCAGGCAAGGTGAAACAGCAACACATCGTTACATAATTTAGCAAATTCAGCACAAACAAATGTAACACATCTTTACATCATTAACAAAGGCAGAAGAAACAAATGTATCCCACCTTCACATAGTTAAAGTAATACTCTGCAGTATAAACAAATGTAACACATCTTTACATAGTTAAAATAATATTCTACAACATCTGTGGGCTTAAGGATAAGTATTTAGGATGTGGTTATGGATTATACTGGCTTAGGAAAATGACAGTGGGAAGTTCTCTTTTAGAGGTCCTGACCTCTCCAGCCATGGGTGGTTGTTGAAGTTGACAGTACCCTCCCATTGAGGGAGCTATAAGTCCAATTCAATGGTTGTTGGTTACCTCCAAGGTATAAGTGACACTATTGATGATTTGGATGCTGGTCATTGTTGTGGCTCTTAGGTATTACAGCTGGATAGGTCTATTGACTGCCCTTTTCCTTTGCTGGTTTCAGAATATCTCTGGATACTATGAGAGTCCTCAGGAAATAGACTGCTAGGTCAGCTGTAGCCCATTCTTCCAAGTCCTATGTCCAAAGTGTGTAATCTCTTTAGGATTGGGGACTTATCCTCAAATCTTTGAGTCAACTAAAGACAATAGCAGTAGTCTATGTTGTTCTGGGAGTCCTGTCTTGGGCTGTCCTGACCGAAAATTGAAATGAGGTTTCTCATGCCAGGTGTTATGCTAAACAGTCTATGGCTCTAGGGGAGCATTATCATCTCAAGTGGAATAACATCATTTTCATTATTTATTTATGTATACAAATGCACTTATATATATTACATGTAATTTGGGGCAAATAGAAAATAATATGATTGCCTGTGACTTTTTCAAACACCCTGAATCTTATTTATTCCTCCTTCTCTCTCTCTCCTGGCTGCATTGATCTCTGTCCTCACTTTCCATTTAAAGCCCCCTTCACTTTCCATCTTGCACTTCACAGAAACTGTGTCCTGCTATTGCTCTTTCTAGAGCTTCTTTTTCCCATACCCTCTTAGTCCCTGTTTACTGTCCTGGGATTCATCTAGGTAATTCCCATTGGAGAACATTTCTATAGAACTGGTGGGTTTGTGGCAGTGGGGGTTGTCTTGCCTTTTATAATGCTTGTGTGTTTGTGATATGGTGTAGGCATATAGATTTCTTTCATTGTGTCTGATACTGTAGCTTGCCTCTGTTGAGTAGAATTTGGTTTCTGTTTTTGCTGTTGCTCAGATCAGGTTAGTTTCAGATCAGGTTTGAAGGGTTTGTAGGTCAGTTGGAGATACTCATTACTGATGGCAGGGATGAGAGTGATTCTAACTCAGTGGTTATCAAGTGAGTCTGTTGATATGATTCAGGTCTATGTCTGTGTGCTGGTGCAAAAGCTGTTCAAGTCCAGCTATGCCTGAGAGTGTGGTAGTCACACGCACAGGTTCTGGAAGACTTACCAGTCTGGGTTGATATGAAGGCTGCAGGACCCAAAGCAAGCTTTCTGGGAATGTGGGAAAAATATGAGTGGATGGGGATCTGAGACACTCAACAGGCTGGGCTGGTGCACAGGTGTGCAACCATAGCTAGTTCTGGGAATGTGAAGATTGAGTGGGCTAGTGGGGATCTGGAACACTCACCTGGCTAGATTGGTTAACAGTTATGTGACCTTGGTATGAGAATGGTACTCACATTGATGAGTAGGGAGTTAGTGCACTCAGCTAGTTGAGCAGGTGCACAGACTGTGTGAGCACAGCTAGGTTGGAAGAGTAAAAGTGGGACAGGAGGCCTGACTTCAGAATCTTTCCTAGAGTAAGAGAAAAACAAACTAGATTTCCACAGTTATAAATCTGACCACAGGATGGCAGTGCATCTCAGCTGATGCACAGAAAGGACATCTTAGTGAATTCTAAATGAACAGGCTTTTTCTTATTGGCTGGGCAAATAATTCAGCATGTATGGTTGTTATAACAACAAAGGACCAATTGGAACTTTCAAGTTGCTCAGAGGGCTAGAGACTGAGCACCTACAACTGATCCAAGTAGAAATCACAATGAAGACAGCTGTTCATGCTTTATTCATTTTCCTCTGGCTGCAGATGAACTGTGAGTTAAGGAGTGTAAGGTGACTGGGTATGTTAGTGGGAGGTCTGTGGATGCTCAGAAGAATGATTCATTTGGGTTTTCTCTATTTGCTACAGGAAAAAGATAAGGAAGCATAATGAGTTGACAATCTTTCTCCTTTCTGTCTATCTTTCTGCATAGGGGAGAGCAGAGGTGAGCAGGTGGAGCAGCATCCTTCTACACTGAGTGTCCAGGAGGGAGACAGAGCTGTCATCAACTGTACTTACACAGACAGTGCCTCAGTCTACTTCCCTTGGTATAAGCAAGAGCCTGGGAAGCATCCTCAGTTCATCATTGACATCCGGTCAAATGCAGAAAGAGAGCAGAACCAAAGACTCACCCTTCTGTTGGATAAGAAAGCCAAACACCTTTCCCTGTACATCACAGCCACTCAGCCTGCAGATTCAGCCATCTACTTCTGTGCAGCAGATACACACTGCTCCCCAGGCACCTGCAGGCTGTCTTCAAACCTGACACCAGGGCTGGAGTGGCACCCTTTTTGCTATGTCAGATATTCTAGGAAAACATTTGTAACATTGTTTGAGAGTAGAAACTAACATACAGATATTAAAAGTACCTATGATAAGGCCCAAGATGACCCAGAAAGTTTAGATTATATTCTTGATTTATCTTAATGGTTATTTAAAAATTCATATTTATTGTATATGCTAAGCATGTGTTATTCACTATGATATCTTGGTTTAAGTAAACAATGGAAAATGAATAGTTTGGTGAGTAGGCAGACAGAGTAACATCTAAAGTTAAGGGTAAGCTTTCATCTCCTTTCTGCGTGAGCTGATTCTAGCATGTCCATGTGTATGGCAATCCAAAAGCTCTGTATAACAGATTCTTACAGGAGTTGCTGATATTCTGTTTCAAATCGTGCTGTGTGCTGTGGCCCCAGTGTTTTAAATGATCAACCTGACAAGCAAGGCATTCCCACTGCAGCAATGGTGACCTGACGATTTGTAGGGGTGACCAACCACTTTCTCATTGGATTTGAGGCCTGCTTTGTAGGAGGAGATACATATGCATATGTCAGTCTGTGCAAAAGTCTAAGGCTGTGAAATTGTAAAAATAAAAAAGAATGAAGGAAGAAAATGCTGTTTCAGTAAATGATTCTACATCTTATATAGGAAAACAGTGTGAACAACACATTCTGAAGCAACTACAGAAGTTGTAAGTGAGGAAAATCAAAGTGGTGTCAACATTCATTACCTTGAACTGTAAGAGACAAAGGTTCTGAGCCAAAGGCTGGCATTTGCAGATTATATTTATAAGTTAAAAACAACAAGAATTAGGAAACAGACGTGGACAAAGGTGAGGAAGAATAGCTTTGTGAGATGACAAATTCTGTCACTGAGGAAATATGAGTAATACCAAATTAAAGAACACAGGAGCTTCCACAGAAACATGGCATCCATGAAAGCAAGTCTCATGAGTGGAAGCTTTTCTGAAGACACTTATGTGAGCTGGATGCTTGGAATGCCCTCATCAGGTCTGCAAGGAAAAGTCACAAATGTCTCCCCAACCCCAAATGATAGTCAGCTTTGTGTTTCCTAACAGTATGCATCACTGGTCACAATGACATTTACAGAAAAGAGTTAAGAAAATGGTCATAACCTGTGTTTGATGTAGAGCATGGCACAACATGTGAATTCTGCATGCCAGTCACAACTGCTTCCTTTGTTGTGGTTGTCCAGTATATTAATCTTGAAACATTGTTTCATGACACCAATGACCTTCTAAGTAAATGGGCAACATAAACCCATTATTTCAAATTTCTAGAAGGTAAAAAGAGCAGATTTTAATGATTACACATTTCCCAGGCCAGTTTGTAATTACTCTACTTCATAATAACTGTAATAAAATTTAAAGATTTATTTTATTTCATGCTTATGAGTGTTTTGCCTGCATTTGTGTTTAGGTACCATGTGTGTGCCTGGTGTTCATGTAGGTCAGAAGAAAGAGTCAGTTTCCCCAGAACTGGAGTTACAGATGGTTGAGAACCACTATGTATGTTCTGAGAGTAAAACCTGAGTTTTCTGCAAGAGCAAGAAGTGCTTCCAAGTGCTGAGTCATCATTTTGGCTCACATAGTATCTTAATACAAATTCAAATAAGTGAATAGAAAATAGTAAAAATCTACTTCTTGCCTGTATTTTATACCATGGTAAAAACCAAAACAGAGATCCCATCAGTTGTGCTATAAAACTTTCATGTCAGGTCGAATCCTAAGAATGAAAACATTGAATAATAATAAATCATTGCTTATATCCTTTATATTGATAATGGCCACTTGACTTCTGACATGTCTTGCAAATGATGTTGAGGATGAGAGCACATTTCTGACTTCTAGGAGGTATGCAAGAGACCCTATTTTAGTCTCTGTCCACCAGGGGGAGAAGTTTCTTGACACAAGATCATTATCTTTGTGAATTATAAGCTTCCCAGGTTCATCATTTGTTGTCATTTCATCATTTCTTCATATGAAGAGTCAAGAACATTACTTGGGTGACACTAAAGATGAATACTTTCCCACCTTTAGTGACTGTGATGCTGCTGTTCATGCTTGGTAAGTGAAGTGACTTAAAATTTATACTTTTTCTTCTATAATGTCAGAAAAGTATTTAATCATCTAAGAGCTTTGTCCTTAATGTGAGACAATTATCCTCTTCTCCCTCCAGGGAGGACACATGGAATCTTGGTGACTCAGAAACTAGGTCAAGTGACTCTCTCAGAAGACAACTTCCTATTTATAAACTGCACTTATTCAGCCACAGGGTACCCGACTCTTTTCTGGTATGTCCAGTACCCTGGAGAAGGTCCAGAGCTGCTTTTGAAAGTCACCACAGCCAACAACAAGGGAAGCAGCAGAGGATTTGAAGCTACATATGATGAAGGATCCACCTCGTTCCACTTGCAGAAAGCCTCGGTCCAAGAGTCAGACTCGGCTGTGTACTACTGTGCTCTGGGTGACACAGTGTCACAAACTGCAGGGGGAGCTGAGCACAAACTCTGAGAAGCAAAAGAAAGCCTAACTTCTGATCACCTGCCTTTCAGATGACTGTTTCCTACAGTCTGTGCATTGTGCCCCAATATTTCTCTGGCTGATGAAAATCATACAAATGGTCAGAGCATAACAAGAAGCAGATGTTACCACAGCTGCATTTCATAGCAGAAACTGAAACCCTAGGACATTAGTGGTTCCTCATGGAGGGTCACAGTGATTTCACAGGCCATGGAAACAATGAAGTGGTCAGTTGTCTTGATCTCCATATACACATCATTGTCTTCATACTGATGTGTGTCACTTCTGGCCCTGGTTATTCAGAGAGAGCTAAATATGACAGAAATGGTGGCTTCTTCATAATGTCTACCTAATGCTATGGAAGGATAGATTATTAGAGGGCTATAGCCCTTCCATACCTCAAGACTTCTATTAAAAGAAATTTGGGTAGAAGAGAACAGAGAAAGGGAGGCTGGAGCAGGTACATTATCTTCAGGGTTTAAATGTCCCCCCTCTTCTCTAAATCTACCCCAGTCTCATCCCCAGTTCTGTAGCTGACTATGGTTTCATTCCCCTCTTAGCCCCCATTCCCAGAGCACTAAGCAGATCCTGATGGCACATATAAAGGCAGATACTTTAAAACAATACCTCAGTTCTCAATGGAGACCCTGGTTTCCTCTCTACTGTGGATATCCTAACCCTGCCCATCTTCAAGCCTATTTCCTTGCCTAAGTGTGAGTTCACAATTCCAAGAAACTCATTATATCTGGAACCCTAGTGACCACACTTGGCAGGATTTCAGAAACATTCCCTACCAGGCCATCCACAGCCACCACACTCTCCTAAGAACCAGAGAGGGCAACAGAAACCAAAGAATAGAACATGCATCCAATAATCACAAGACCAGGTATCAGCACCAGGAATTACAGTAATTCCAAACCCAGATGCCTAGATTCCAGCATAAAAAAATCAATAACAGCCAGATGAGTTGTCTCCACTAAAGCCCAGAAACCCTACTACAGTAAGCCCCGAGAAATACAATATAGCCGAAGCATAAAACAAGAACTTCAGAATACCCTTTATGGATATGTTAGAGCTACTGATACCAGAAATGAGTAAATCCCTTGAGGAAACCAAGAAAACACAAACAAATAATGGGTTGAAATGAATAAAAGAATTTAAGACTTGCAAATGGAAAGAGAATCAATAAAGAAACAAAAACTGAGGGAAAACTGAAAAGGGAAAATTTAGGAACTCAAACAGGATGCTCAGAGGAAGCCTCTGCAAGAGAATAAAAGAGATGGAAGAAAGAATTTCAGCCAATGAATGTATGATAGAAGATATGAATACCTTGATCAAAGAAAGTGTTAATCTAAAATTATCCAAGCACAAAACATCCAGGAAGTCTAGAATACTTTCAAAAGACCAAATAAATGAATAATCAGAACAGAGGAAGGAGTAGAAACCCAGGTCAGAAACACAAAAAATATTTTCAGCAGAATCATAGAAGAAAATATCCAATCCTCAAAAAGGAGATGCTTATCAAGGTACAAGAACATACAACCTCCAAATAGACTGGACCAGGAAAGAAAGTGTCATGGTGCATAACATTCAGAACACTTAATGCACAGAAAAAGAAAGAGTATTAAATGTACAAGAAAAAAAGGCCAAATAACATATAAAGGCAGATACTTTAAAACAATACCTCAGTTCTCAATGGAGACCCTAAAAGCCGGAAGGCCCTGGGCAGATGTTGTACAGGTTCCAAGCAACCATACATACCACCCAGACTACTATTTGCAGCAAACTTTCAATCACCATAGATGGAGAAAGACTTTCAATGATAAACCAAATTAAACAGACTCTATCTACACATTCAGCCCTACAGAAGCCACTAGAAGGAAAACTTAAACCTGAAAAGATGCTCTGCCCTAGTTGCCAGCCAGCAGGGAAAACTCCTTTGGGTAGGCTCCCACACCAAAACCCCCCATCGGACCCTGCAGTCTACAAGACCCACACTCTACAACAATACCCACCCCCTGCCACCCCAGTGGCTTCCTGAGACATGGAATCTGCCAGCTCTCATCGGACTAAGAGGTGAGTGACTCTCCTCTGACCCAGAGAGTCCTGCCTTTAGGAGCTAGGCCCTGGGACACAAACCATCTCTGCCTCAGTTACCAGCCAGCAGAGAAAACTCCTGCAGGCAAGGTCCACCACCCAAACCCCCAACTAGACCCTGCAATTTACAGCACCCATGCCATACCCCAATACCCATCCCCCTGTGACACCAGTGGTTTTCTGAGATACAATCTGCCAGTTCTCAATGGACCAAGAGAGGCTTCCTGAGATGTGGAATCCACCAGCTCTTGACTGGACCAATAGCTCTGATAAGACCAAGAGTGGCTCACTGAGCCACAGAATCAGCTAGCTTGGATTGGACCAAGAGCAGCTTCCTGAGATATAGAATCTGCCAGCTCCAATTAGACCAAGAGCTAAGATTGGACTCAGAGAGGCCTGTGAGACACAGACACAGCAAGCACAGATTGGACCAATAGCAACTCACTCAGTCACAGGCACCTCTTGCACCTATTGGAGGAAGAGATGAGTAGACCTCAGTGAAAAACTATATACAACAACATAAAGAGCAATATGGCATCACCAGAACCTAGCCTTTCTACAACAGCAAGACCTGAATATCACAATGTAGAAGAAGCAGAAGAAAGCAACCTTAAAAATAACTTCATGAAGATGTTAGGGGTCTTTAAAGAGGAAATGAAAACTTCCCTTAAAGAAATTGAGGACTAGACAAACAAAAATTGGAAGAAATCAATAAATCCCTTAAAGAAAGTGAAGAAAACAATGAAAAAGCAATTAAACATGTGAAGAAAAAATTCAAGACCTGAAAAGTGAAATAGAAACAATGAAGAAGACACAAACAGAGGGAATGCTGGAAATAGAAAATCTGAGTAAATGAACAAGAACTACAAATGCAAGCATAACCAACAGAATACAAGAGATGAAGAGAGAATCTCTGGTGTAGAGGATACAATAGAGGAAATAGATTTGTCAGTTACAGAAAACACCAAGCCAAAAATGTCATAACCCA
>CABHPR010000130.1:0-12814 GCA_902168415.1 Peromyscus melanophrys
CGACTACGGGCGTCTTAGGGCTGGACACGCATCTACTGTGGTTAGGGACCTAGCCTAAAGGTGCCCCTTCAAGAGCTCTTATGCAATGGGCATCAGCAAAGGCCCGGCACTTTAGTTTGAGAGCTGCAGCAGCTCCCAGTCTCTAACTACCCTCTCTGGTGTTTGGGTCCGAAGACCTTCAACTTTTGCTGCTGAGATTAAAACTGAACGATCCAGGACAGGCTCTCAGTAGTCCCCACATGGGCATCACCCCTCCCCTGACTTCTGAGCTGCAAGTGCCCGCCCCTCCACCTTACCCATTACTTTCTGGGACTCCTCCCTCAACAGACCTGGTCTCCTCTGTCCCCAGAGAGAAGCGATGAGCAGCCATGGCAACAGTCTGTTCCTGAGGGAGAGTGGCCAGTGCCTGGGTGGTGTGGGCTGTCTGCAGGGCCTGCAGGACAGTTGGCAGCAGAGAGAACTGCGCAGGCGCCTGCATCTGCAGCCCATGACCCGAGAGCACGTGCGGCGCTTTCTGTGCAGAAACACCTTCATCTTGCTCAGCGTCAGCACTGCGATCATTGGTGAGCTCTGCTTCTGTGAGGCAGAACTTGTATTAACTACCCACCCCCTCCGGTGAACTCATCTCACAATCCCCTAGCCCATCAGAGGACTCAGGTAGAGAGGGCACATACATACACAAACACAGCTGTATGAACACGATGTGATGTCACATGTGTGGGTATGGGCATACACAAGTACACTGAACAGACATGCACTTTATGACTACACACAGAGAAGGATAAATATATCTTACATATGAATATATCTTACATATCTTAATTTAGAGGTGCAGTCACATAAACTATGCTAACGTTCATAAAAATATGCAGCTATCCATCTTACCCTTGGGAGATTGGTTCTGGCAAACACTACCCCATTTTATGTAAGGAACTTGATTGTCTATTGGTTTGGGTATCCACAAGCATTTGTTATCTGTGGATGCTCAAGTCCCTTAAATAAAATGGGGTAGTGTGTGTATAGGATTTGTGGCTATCTTGCTCTCTAGGTTACTTGTAACACCCAAAGCAATGTAACTGCTAGGTAAATAGTTGTTATGCTGTATTGTCTAGGAAATATTGATAAGAGAAAAAATCTCTACATGTTCAACAGACACAACTTAAATAATTATGAGTAGGTTGTATAAAATAATGGGTTCCTCATGACATCTTCATATCTATATACAATGTGCTTTGATCATATTCTTTTTCCTTTACCCCCTCTTACCTAGTCACCCTCTGCTGGTTCCTTTTCTCTCCCCAAATAGCCCTCTTTCTGCTTTCCACAGATAATGTTCCCCCTAAAAATTTCCATGTGTACTTGATTAATTTGACAGTGTGGATTCTAAGGATACCACAGCCAGCTGTGTTAGACTTGTGAATACTTTCACACACTCATCTATGCACTTACATCTACATGCTTAGAAGCCCAATTTCATATGCACTTCCATATTTGAAAGTGATGACATAGAGCTGGAGATATGACTCAGTGGTTAAGAGCACTGGCTGTTCTTCCAGAGGTCCTGAGTTCAATTCCCACATAGTGGCTACAACCATCTGTAATGAGGTCTGGTACCTTCTTCTGACCCACAGGAGAACACTGTATGCATAATCCTCAAAAAAAAAAGAGAAAGAAAACGATAACATAGACAAAAGAGTCACACTTATAGAGAAACCCAAGAAATGCATGTGCATATCTTTGTATAGGATCCTATGTGCATATGAATGTGCACACACACCTATGCACACACAAATGCATATAATGCACATATATATCCATGTGCACACAACTACATGCACACATTCATTCACACAAATCCTCATCATGCACACACACACATATATATCCATGCTCACACAAATGTACATATACTTACACACATACATACGCACATACATACCCATGTATACATCTTTTTACACATGCCCATTCACTCACAAATACCCACATCTGTATATACATAAGCACACACAGACACATACCCATGCACAAATGTAGCCATGCACACACAAATCCACGTAATACCCATGCACACAAATGCACCTCCTAGAATAGTCACTGCTCACCCTACTATACTCTTTTAGAGATGGATGGACACTGCTTGGAGTTGACATTCATAGTTCATTCCATGAACCCTTCCTTTCTGGCTCTGGGGCTCAGCCTGGCATTCGCCTTGCCCCCATACCAGCGCTCCTACCACCAGATCAAGTACTTCTCTTTTCCCAGTGAGCTGCTCATGAGGATGCTGCAGATGCTGGTGCTCCCCCTCATCATCTCCAGCCTTGTCACAGGTGAGACCCCAAGCCACTGTGCATCTCCAGGACCCCTTCTGAGCCCACACTTGAGAAAAGAGCCAGGGCTTCCCCACCCATGGGGGCCCTTTCCCAACACATGAACTCAAGCTGTGCCCAGGTCTTGCTTCAGTCTTGCTGTCACAGGATCCATGTGGCCCAATAACTTCCTTGTACTTGTTTTTCAAGGTAAAATCCCATCCTGCCAGAGATCTGGGGTATCCATAGAAGAAAGAAAGGCTGTGGAGGGTCAGGGGAGGCAACTGGGATATGGGGTAGATGGAATGTGGGTGAACATGTAGGAGGTGAGTGGGATGGAGGTGCCAGGATGGAGGGTGGAGGAAGGGAAGGAGCAGTGATGGGCTATGTAGCGCCTTTTCTTCTAGATAGTAGATGTTTTCACTTCAGGTCCTTGGATCTTTGTTGCAATGGTTCAGCCCTGATGCTGGAGTAGAAGAGCATCTATAGGCAATATACAGCAAGTGGGCATGGCTGTTGCCCTGGTTTCATTTATGGTGTTACAATAAAATACTTGACAAAAAGCAACTTAGGGGAGAAAGGGTTTATTTTAGCTCACAGTTCCAGATTAGAGTACACCATTCAGGGAAGACAACATAGGAACTTGAAGCGGTTCATCATAACCCACCCATAAACAAGAGCAGAGAGAAAATAAATGGACAAATGCTTGTTTGTATCAAGTTCCATCCTTACACGTATACAGTCCATAATCCCTTGCCTAGGGAATGGTGCTACACACAATGAATGGCCTTCCTCCTTCAATCAATGTAATCTGAACCCCCCCTACCCAGTCATGCCACAGGTCCACCTGATCTATAAAATTCCCCATTGAGTCTTCCTAGTGGTACTAGATTGTGTTGAGTTAATGATTGAAACTACTAACCAGAGTTGTGTTTCAATACAACCTTACAAAAGCAAATAGTAAACCAGATTTAGGCCATAGGTGATGCTTAGCAACCCTTGGGTTTAGGGACAGAAATAATGATCAAGGCTGGTTTCTTAGGTTGGGCTTCTTAGAAGCCAAGCCTGACATGTAGATCTGGTCACCAGAAACTCACCGAGGGAGAAACCCACAAAGAAGTGGAGGAGAAAGGACAGGATGGGGAAGGAGGCTAAGCAAAGGCATGTGTTCAGAAGAAGGCTAGTGTCTCAGTGTGCTCCCACTGGACAGGGGCTCTGAAGTGTGAGCAACATCATGGAGGTGTCCCTCACCACCACCTCTGTCTTCATCTGAATCCCTGCACCAGCAATCATTGACTGTTGCTGGACACTGGGGCCTTTCTGGAGGAGGAAGCTCCCATTCTGCTGAGGATCACTCTCAGGAGAAAAGTGCAGATTGTTAGTATCTCAAACTCATAGTAACTGGATGGTTGCATTGCCTGGTAGGAGACATATAGGTACAGCATGAACAGTATCCAGGCAAAATGTAGAAAGGGGTGGGTTCGAGGGAGGTAGGAGTTGTGGTGGACCATGGGATGAAGACTTCAATGATTGTGGTATTTATGGTGCAGGATAGGGGGAGGGTTGGGTGGAAGTTGAAAGGTTGACTTGGAGTAAAGGGGAAGTACTGTGATTGGTGGAGTCATTTGGAGTAATAAAATGGAGTGGTATGTGTTCATGTGTGTGTGCTTCCCCACAACATATCTATGTTAGTGAGTGAACTGGTTTTGAGTCAGGTCCAGGGTGCTGGTCCAGTTACTCATTTCTTGAGCAATATTTTCTTTGAAGAATTTTTTTTAGCTTGAGAATCAAAAACTGAATCATTCCTTGGTTGAACCACCAGGGGCTTGGTTTCAAGATCCCTATAGACACCAATAGCTGAGGATGCTGAAGCCCTTTCTGTAAAATGATGTAGTGTTTGCAGATGACCTATGCCTCTCTTCTTGTGTACTTCAGATTATCTCTAGGTGGTTGGGGTATACCCTGTACATTGTACAACTTTATTTCAAAGTGAAACAAAACTTTTATTTACTTTTATATACTTATTTTATTATTATTATTTAATCATATGTCTATGTGGGTATGTACACATGAATGCATGTGCCCATGGAGGCCAGAAGGGGGAATCAGATACCCTGGAGCTGAAGTTTCAAGTGATTGTGAGCCACAGAATATTTGTGTTGCTACTGGAATGTGGGTTCCCTCTATGAATAGTATGTGTTCTTAACGACTGAGTAATTTTACCTGCTCCCTTTATTCACTTTAAAAACTATAATCAAATTATATTTTGCCTGATAATATATTTATTTGTGATAGCATAAAAGTGGTTGTGTAGATAACTCTCAGCATTAGAAGGTGAACCATGTTTTTTGTGGACATCTTCAGTGAAGGGATGTGCAATGATTTTGAGCTGATGGTATGGAATGGGTGGAACAGAAGGAGGGAAAAAGGAGTGGGTGCTGTTGCACGAACTGCATTATCTCTCTTCTAGGTATGGCATCCCTGGACAAAAAGACAACAGGGCAGATGCCAATGAGGGCAGCTGTGTACTACATGGTGACCACAGTCATTGTGGTTTTCACCGGGATCCTAATGGTCACCATCATCTATCCTGGGAGAGGCTCCAAAGAGGGGCTGCACCATGAGGGCCGAATTGAGACTGTCCCAACAGCTCATGCTTTCATGGACCTGGTCAGGTGACATTCTCATTTTATTGGGACTTCCAGATATGCATGCAACAATTCTTTTCTGTGAACTACTACAGGGAAAGGTGGGTCTAGTTTGGAAAAGGAAGCAACTATTGGTTGCCATTTCTGCCCTGGACCCTTGCATATCTGTAAGAAAGCTAAGTCTAGGTCTGATCTTTGAGCTGTGAGGCTGGAGAGGACACTGTTGTAGTATCCCAGGACCGAGTAAGAGGAGCTGCTGCTGTTCACTAGGTGTTCATAACCTCTTCGGTGAGTAAATGATTCTCTTAGTCCAATAAGACTTTGCCTGTCAGAAGTAATGTCAAAGCCAGCCATACTGTTTCCATGGTACTGACTTGGCACCAGAAGAGTTTAGGAACTCCTATGGTGTTTTCTGCTGCTATTATACACTAGCTGAGGTCCAATGAGATGGCTTAGTGGGTAAAGGTATTTGCTGCAAAGCCTGACGACCTGAGTTCGATTCACTGGACCTTTCACGTGGTGGAAGGAGAGAACAGAGTCCTGCAAGTTGTCCTCCCAACTCCATATACATGCTGTGGCATATGTGTACACACACACACACACACACACACACACACACACACACACACACACACCCCTAAATAAATAAAAGTTAGGGCCAGTGAAATGATTTAGTGGGTAAAGGCTCTTGTCACCAGGCTTGACAACCTGAAGGGATCCATGTGGTGGAATGAGAGAACTCCTATAAGTTGTCTAACTTTTACCTGTATACCATGGCACTGTGCCTTCCAATAAGTGTATTAAAAATTAAATAAAAAGTATACAAGAACATTTTGGAAAACATTATCAAGCCACTCACAGAAAAACATGATTTCAGTTAAAGTCTGTGTCCTCTTTGTCCAAGAAAGACAAAATTAACTTTTTTTCTAAGTTAGATGAAGCCTAACTTGAACATGTTTTTTCCCCCGATAGAGGAAAGAAATCCAAGTACAGGTATTCTTTTTAATGCTTTATTATCCTAAGTTTAATTCATAAAAAGATTTATTTTTATTTTACGTGTGAGAGTGATTTCCCTGTGCACTATACATGTGCAGTGCCTGTGGAAGCCAGAAGTGTGCCAGATACTCTGGGACTGGAGTTACAGATGGTTGTGAGCTGCCATGTGGGTACCAGGATGTGAACCTGAGTCCTCTGGAAGAGCAGACAGTGCTCTTAGCTTTTGAGCCATCTCTCCAGCTACTATTGTTTTAAAGATTTATAAAAAGTTCATTCTTCAAGAATTTTGTATATTTATTCAATATATCCTGAGCATAACCACTCTCTACTCCCCTTCCAATCCTTCCCAGAACTACCCCTACAAACCCCTTCTCAACTTCATGTCCTCTTTTCATAGCCCACTCTGTCCAATCAATGCTGTCCTTGGGTGCATTGATTTGGGACGTTCCACTGGATCACCTACCAGGTCCCAATTTCATGAAAAACATCGACTTCCCATGTCAGCAGCCTTCAGATGCTAGGCTTTTCAGCTACGGATGAGGCCATGAGCCTCTCTTCCATATATGCTGGAATTTTGACTGGATTGATGTTGTACAGGTATTGTGCAAGCAACCACAATGTCTTTCAGCCATTTGAGATAATTCTGTTTAGAATCTCAGTTTATCTCTGTAGCCCATTTTTAAATTGCATTATTTGATATTTTGCTGTCTAGTTTCTTGAGTTCTTTATATATTTTGGAGATCAGTCAAATGTGGGGTTGGTAAAGATCTTTTCCCATTCTGTAGGCTGCCTTTTGTCTTATTGTCTATGTCCTTTGCCTTACAGGAGCGTCTCAGTTTCAGGAGGTCTCATTTATTAATTGTTGCTCTCAGTGTCTATATTGGTTGAGCTGTGCACTTGTGGCTGGCCGCCACCCGTGGCGGCCATGCTGATGGAGGAGAGCGCTGGATGTATTGGTGACAGAACAGGCACAAGCCATGGTTACCTTTCTAGAGCTTTATTGGGAGAGAGAAGGGGGGGGGCGTGAGGACAGGGAAGTACAGAAGGAGAGTGTGTGGAAAAGGAGAGAACACACAGAGGGCACGCCCACTTTTTAGGCTGAGACGCCGTTGTAGGCTGATGACGTAATTACGGACATAATCCTTACAGTCTGTGCTGTTGGTATTATATTTAGGAAGTTGTCTCCAGTGCCAATGTGTTCAAGGTTACTTCCTACATTCTCTTCTATCAGGTTCAGAGTAAATGGATTTATGTTGAGGTCTTTGATCTACTTGGACTTGAATTTTGTGCATGGTGACAGATATGGATCTATTTATAATCTTCCACCTGTTGACATCCAGTTATGCCATCACCATTGGTTGAAGATGCTTTTTTTCCCATTGTACAGTTTTGGCCACTTTGTCAAAAATCAGGTGTTCATATATGTGGGGATTAATGTCACAGTCTTCAATTTGATTCCATTGGTCCACATGTCAGTTTTTATGCCAGTACGAAGCTGTTTTTATTACTGTAGCTCTATAGTAGGACTTGAAGTCAGAAAATGTGATGCCTCCAGAGGTTGGTGTATTATACAGGATTCTTTTAGCTATCCTGGTTTTTTTTTTGTTTTTCCACATGAAGTTGAGTATTGTTCTTTCCAACACAAGTAAGGAATGGTGTTGTGATTTTGATGGGAATTGCATTGAATCTGTAGATTGCTTTTGATAAAATTGCCATTTTTACCATGCTGATCCTCCCTCTCAAAGAATATGGGCGATTTTTCCATTTTCTGGTATCCTCTTCAAATTCTCTCTTGGAAGACTTAAAGTTCTTGTCCTATAGATCTTTCCCTTGCTTAGTTAGAGTTACTCCAAGATATTTTATATTATTTGTGGCTATTGTAAAGGGTGATGTTTCTCTAATTTCTTTCTCAGCCCATTTATCATTTGTACATAGAAGGGCTAATGATTTTTTTTTGAGTTAATCTTGTATCCTCCCACATTACTGAAAGTGTTTATCAGCTGTAGGAGTTCCTTGGTAGAATTTTTGGGATCACTTATGTATACTCTCATATCATCTGCAAATAGTGAAAATTTGACTTCTTCCTTTCCAATTTGTATCACCTTGGTCTCCTTTTGTTGTCTTATTGCTTTAGCTAGAACTTCAAGGACTATATTGAACAGGTATGGAGAGAGTGGACATCCTTGTTTTATTTCCAATTTTAGTGGAATCACTATCAGTTTCTCAACATTTAGTTTGATGTTGGCTGTTGGCTTGCTGTATATTGCCTTTGTTATGTTTAAGTATGTTCCTTGTATCCCCAATCTCTACAAGACCTTTAGCATGAAGGTGTGTTGGATTTTGTCAAAGGCTTTTTCAGCATCTAATGAGGTGATCATGTGGTTTTTTTTTTCTTTCAGTTTGTTTAAATGGTGGATTACATTGACACATTTTTGTATGTTAAACCATACCTACGTCTCTGGGATGAAGCCTACTTGATCATGGTGGATGATTTTATTGATGTGTTCTTGGATTCAGTTTGCTAGTATTTTATTGAGAATTTTTGCATCAGTGTTCATGAGGGAGATTGGTCTGTGATTCTCTTTTCTAGTTACATCTTTATGTGGTTTGGGTATCAGGGTAACTGTAGACTCATAAAAAGAGTTTGGCAATGTTCCTTCTGTTTCTATTGTGTGGAACAATTTCAGGATTATTGGAATTAGCTCTTCTTTGCAATTCTGGTAGAATTCTGCTCTGAAACCATCTGGTCCTGGACTGGTTTTTTTTTTTTTTTGGTTGAAAGACTTTTGATGACTGCTTCTATTTCCTTAGGGGATATAGGTCTATTTAAATTATTTACCTGATCTTGATTTTATTTTGGTGTTTGGTACCCATCCTAAAAATTGTCCATTTCTTTTACATTTTCCAATTTTGTGGAGTTTATGTTTTCGAAGTATGACTTAATGGTTCTCTGGATTTCCTCAGTGTCTGTTATTATGTTCCCCTTTTCATTTATGATTTGTTAATTGGATATTCTCTCTGCTCTTTTGTTAGTTTGGATAAGAGTCTGTCTATCTTGTTGATTTTTTCAAAGAACCAACTCTTTGTTTCATTGATTCTTTGTATTGTTCTTTTTGTTTCTATTTTATTGATTTTAGCCCTCAATTTGATTATTCCCTATCTTCTACTCCTCCTGCATGTGTTTGCTTCTTTTTATTCTAGAGCTTTCAGGTATGTGTTAAATCGCCAGTGTGAGATTTCTCCAACTTCTTTATGTAGACACTTAGTGCCATGAACTTTCCTTTTAGCACTGCTTTCATAGTGTCCCATAAGTTTGGGTATGTTGTGCTTTCATTTTGGGAAATTAGAGACTAAGAAGTCTCTAATTTCTTTCTTTATTTCTTCCTTGACCCAGTGGTGATTTAGTTGAGCAATGTTCAGTTTCCACAAGTTTGTAGGCTTTCTGCATTTTGTGTTGTTGTTGAATTCTAGCTTTAAGCAATGGTGGTCTGATAAGATACAGGGGGTTGTTCCAATTTTTTTGTATCTGTAGAGATTTGTTTTGTTACAGAGATGTGGTCAATTTTTGTATAAGGTTTCATGGGATGCTGAAAAAAATATATATTCTCTTGAGTTTGGGCGAAATATTCTATAGATGTCTGTTATGTCCATTTGAGTCATAGCATCTGTTAGTTCCCTTATTTCTGTTAAGTTTCTGTCTGGCAGATCGGTCTAGTGGTGAGAGTGGGGTGTTGAAGTCTCCCACTATTAGTGTGTGGGGTTTGATGTGTGATTTGAGACTTAGTAATGTTTCTTTTTACAAATGTAGGTGCCCTTGTATTTAGAGCATAAATGTTCAGAATTGAGACTTCCTCGTGATGGATTTTTCCTGTTATTAATATGAAATGTCCTTTTTCATTTCTTTTGATTGATTTTAGTTTGAAGTCTGTTTTGTTAGATATTAGGATAGCTACACCAGCTTGTTTCTTAGGTCCATTTGATTGGAAAGTTTTTTCCCAACCTTTTATTATGAGGTAATGTCTGTCTTTGAGGTTCAGGTGTGTTTCTTGGATGCAGTAGAAGGATGGATCCTGTTTTTGTATCCATTCTGTGAGCCTGTGTCTTTTTCTAGGCAAATTGAATCCATTGATATTAATGGATATTAGTGTCTAGTGTTTGTTAATTGTGTTAGTTTTTGGTGGTAGTGTGTGTGTATTTCCCTTCTTTGGCATTTGTTGATGTGAGGTTATCTGTTGCCTGTGTTTTGATGGTTGCAGCTAGTTTCCTTGGGTTGGAGTTTTCCTTCTAGTAGGGCTGGATTTGTGGATATGTAATGTTTAAATCTGGTTTTGTCATGAAATATCTTGCTTTCTCCATCTAAAATGATTGAAAGTTTTGCTGGGTATAGTAGTCTGGGCTGGCATCCATGGTTTCTTAGTATCTGCAGAACATCTGTCCAGGACCTCCTGGCTTTCATTGTTTCCATTGAGAAATCAGGTGATATTCTGATGGGTCTGCCTTTATATGTTACTTGACCCTTTTTCTTTACTGCTCTTAATATTCTTTCTTTATTCTGTATGTTTAGTGTTTTGACTATTATGTGACGAGAGGATTTTTTTGTGTGTGTGTGTGGTCCAGTCTATTTGATGATCTGTATGCTTCTTGTACCTCTATAGGTATGTCTTTCTTTAGGTTGGGAAAGTTTTCCTCTATAATTTTGTTGAATATATTTTCTGTGCCTTTGAGCTGGAATTCTTCTCTGATTCTAGCCCTATTATTCTTAGGTTTGGTCTTTTTATGGTGTCCCAGATTTCCTGCATGTTTTGTGTTAAAATTTTGCTATATTTAACATTTTCTTTGACCAATGCATCTATCTTGTCTATGGTATCCTCAATACCTGAGATTCTCTTTTCCATTTCTTGCATTCTATTGGTTATACTTGCCTCTGTAGTTTCTGTTCATTTACTCATATTTTCCATTCCCTGAATTCTCTTAGTTTGTGTTTTCTTTATTGCTTCTATTTCAATTTTTATGTCTTGAACTGTTTCCTTCACTTATTGATTATTTTTTTCTTGGGTTTCTTGACCTTCTTTAAGGGATTTCTTGATTTCCTTCAATTTTTTTTGTGTCTTTTCCTCCATTTCTTTAAGTGAATTTTTCATTTCCTTTTTTAAGTCTTCTATCACCTTCTTGAAGTTGTTTTTAAGGTTGTTTTCTTCTGGGTCATCTGCTTTGGCATGTTCAGATCTTGTTGTTGTAGCATCACTAGGTTCTGGTAGTACTGTGTTGCTCTTTATGTTGTTTAATATGTTCTTACACTGCCTTCTACCTATTTCTTCCTTTAATAAGAACAGGGGCTTATAGCTCTGGTGGTCACTGTTTCCAATTGGTGCAGGTTGGGCTTATGCTCAGGTGGTCACTGTTTCCAATTGGTGCAGGGTAGGCATATACCTTTGGTGGTCTTTGGTGCGGCAAGGGATGTTTGGCTTGGTGAGGGTAGGTGGGGTGGGCGGGGAGAGGCAGCTGCGCAGTCATTGGTGCTCCAATTGCTAGGGGGAGGGGCACGGAATGTGCCTTCAGGGCCTAGGGCCTAGAGAACTGGTCTGACTAGTCCAGAGATAGGGCCTTGCCTGATCCCAATTGGTGCAGGGTGGGTTTGTGGCTCCAGTGGTCAATGGTGTTGCAGAGGTTGGTTGGTTTGGCAGCAGGGGTCGGGGAAGAATCTGCTACATAATCTCTGGGGCTGCACTGGCTGGGGTGTAGAGGGTGGGTAGGGGCACAGAATGTGCCCCTGGGGCCTAGGGGCTATAGAACTGGTCTGCCCAGTCTGGAGATAGGGGCTTACCTATTCCCAATCAATCGGTGCAGTGTGGGTGTATGTCTCCAGTGGTCACTGGTGCCACAGGAGATAGTAGCTTGGCAAGGGGGTGAGAGAGGAGGCAGCAGCCCTGTCCCTGGGGCTCCAATGGCTGAAGCAAAGGGTTTACCAAGACACCCTCAAACATTACAAGTTATTTCCAATCCTATTGGTTATTCTCCACAACCTGATAATAAGATCCTATTGGTAAAGAAAATGGGTACTTAATAGCCTTGGGCATGGAGAAATCTAACTGGTGCCCAACAAGAAACTTCACCTCTAAAGTCTACTGTTCATGGTACCAAGCATCTCACATTGAGGCTCCGGGATGTATGATAAAGTGGATATGGGAAGAGTATAAAAGCCAAAAGTGGTGGATGACTCCAAGCAAAAAGTGTTCTCCAGCCACAAGACTGATGCAGATATGAACCCATAATAACAGCGAAAGCAGTGCACAACTTCAAAGCACACAAAATTTCACCAGAGAGAAGGGGAAGTAGACTCAACAATCCTATCTGTAATGCAGATGGTATTTGTGGTTGTTATCTGCTGAGAGAGAAATTTTCTGTTTTCTCCAAGGGTGTGACACTGTACATAGCAAACATACTCCAGGCAGACCTCGTGCTCAGAGGTAGTTTGCAAAAACAACGTGGTCGCCATGTTTTTGTGTGCTTTTTTTTGTTTTGGTTTGGTGTGTTTCTTTCTTTCCTTTTATCATCCTTTGATTACTTAAGACAAAGAACATGAAGTTGGATGGATAGAGGTATCTGGGAGGAATTTGGGGAGGGGAAAGACTATGAATAAAATACATTCAATGAAAAAATTAATACATTTTAAAAATTCTTCATAAATGAGGATTTGTTTCTTCAAAAATGGAATTCGTTTGTCTGTGTGTGTGTATATGGGGGGGTCATTTTTCATCTGATTGGTTTTTTGTTTGTTTTGATTACTGGTTTTTTTGATTTAGGGCTTTTAAAGTTTTAAAAAGAAAGAGAAAAACACAACGTTGAATGGATAGGGAGGTG
>CABHPR010000131.1:3127-40535 GCA_902168415.1 Peromyscus melanophrys
GTGTGTGTGTGTGTGTGTGTGTGTGTGTGTGTGTGTGTGTGTGTGTGATGCATCACTAGCTAACACCCTGGCTACCTTTGAGACTCAACATTCAGCACAGGGATTTCTGGTAAAGATCTGAGCCTGTGTGAGCACCTGTATTAACCAGCATTGCTATCCAGTGGATTAGGAGCCAAAGCATCCAAAAGAAGAAGACTGATAAAGGCTCTGGAGCAGCACGCACCTACTCTCTGCTAGACAATGTGCTGAGGCTTTTAAAAATCCCACCACATGACTGATTGTGTTGTTCCTATTCTTTGGTAGGTGAAGAAATAAAGATGCTTAAACATTTACCCCAAGTGTGAGGCAGATCATTTTGTTTTATAATGTATAATTACACACTTTGGAAAAAACACAAACGACCTAAGATTCTTTCTAGGAGATTTTTAGCATCAAATTATAATTTACTTCTGTTGTGAAATACTATCTACATCTGGGTATGTACCTTTCCTCCTTATTACAGTCATCTTTCTCAGGGTTAGAACAAGTTAACACTTTAGATTGTAACAGTATCTTTTGAGGATACACAGGGATGGAGTTGTCTTATTTTTTGTGTCACAGATGCTTGCTTAACCAAATCATTCTAAGTGTCCAGATTATAAATTTATAATCCTAAAGTTGTTGTGTTGTATGCAAATGCAGTCTACATCCAACTCTCTTTGCATTGGGCTTTGATGTTGCCTATTAAGAAAGTACAGGCCTTAGCTCCCAGATTCTCTTGAGCATGGTGTGAAAATCACTTTTAGTCATTTAACAAACATTATAGGAAAGGACTTTCTGAAAGGAAACAATGGATTCTTATTGAATAATATTCTTTCTCATTACTTGTGCTGTTTTAGACTTTAAATATTACATCTCTATTTGAGTATAGACATTTTATTTATTGAGGCTAGCCAAGAAGCATTAGATATGTAAACAAGAGAAAAATCAGTGGAATGTGTGAAAGACAAAAAAATTTATTTCCTTATCCTCAAATACATGTTAGTTTAAATCATTTATCAGTTACTATGTATATAATTTCATAAGGAACTAACCATTCCTTGTCCTAACACGATTTTAAATCAACATATAATTACATAGCCCTTGGATTTGTAATGAACACTAAATTAGATACAATGTTCTTGCTGGCTCCCATCTTCTCTGTCATTGGACTACTAGGTCTTTTTGTGTGGTTTCAGTCTCACTTTGGACTTAAATGTTAAAATAGGATGAAACTGAGAGTTTTGTTTTCTCTGAATCTTGTTCTTCATTGCTTGACGCTCACCCTTAATTTCTAAGGGCTGAATTTCTTTCTTGCTAGTCTCCTTTTTCTATGAATTGTCCAATCTGGAGACTCTGACCAATGTGAGCCACAACCCTTGCTCATCCAAACCTGAGTGGGTCTTGACAAAGCCCCTCATGTTGCAGCCATCCCTACCGTCCATCTCTTCTGGTTGTTGGTAAGACCGGTCTTGCTCTCTGTAGAACTGTCCCTGTTTGCTGCTAAGTCTTTAGTCAATAGCCCAGATGACTTGAGCCCCCAAATTTAGTCACCCAAAGCCTAAATTACAACTGTCCTTCGTTTTGCTATTTTACTATGATTTATGAGGATGGCTAATTTAAATTTTGACTGAACAGTTTAATTTACTCATCAATCAGATTGTAAATGCCTTCAGTAGGCTTCATTTCTTGATTTAATTTTTGCCACAATTTGATGAAAGATGGAACACTGACTAGGTTATGTATTTGTGTGAGATTATAATAGAATCTTTTGGTTTGGATTGTAATGATTCAATGACATTCTTTCTTGACATAAAGTAAAATGGGAACTTTGTATTTCTAGTTAAACCTAAGGGAAATACTGTGCAAGAACCTAGGAATGTTTTAGAATTTTATCCATATGCTATTTAAAAAAATTGGTGTGTGCATATTTGTGTGTGTGTGTGTGTGTGTGTGTGTGTGTGTGTGTGTACATATCCAAGTGTGTGCATGCCATGTTGAGATGTCCTAACCTTCTGATTGTTTGAGTCAGGACCTCTTGTACTCCAAGCTAGCTGGCTCACAAGCTTCCAGAGATTCTCCTATCTCTGCCTCCCATCTCCCTACAGGCATGCTGGGATCACAGATAAATGCTGCCATCTCCCCACAGGCATGCTGAGATCACATACATATTCCTGATCATCTTTTCATGGGTTTTGAGCATCCAAATCTAGGCTTCATGCTTTTGTATCAATCAGTTTATCCATGGAGCCACTATACTGCAATACCTGAGGCAATTAAACTCAAAAATGAAAATGATTATTTGGCTTACTCTCCTGGAAGTTCCAGGTCAAAGTCAGTAGCTCCAGTGATTTGGTCCTGGGGTAAGGATGACACTTCACAGTGGGAGCACGCAGTGAAACAAAACAGTTAACTCTTCAACCAGGAAACAAAGAGACAAGGCAAAGAAAAGATGAGAGGCATAGTCCACTTACAAGGCATGCTACTCATGATCCAAGGAATTTCTACAAGGCTGCACCTCCTAAATAATCCAACATTTCCCAATAACACAAATAGGACCAAGCCAACAGGACATGTGAGCTTTGGGGATATTCAGCATCCACACCATATCAGATTCCTGATCAATGAAGGATGTTCAAAGGATCCATTGATAGATTTGCAGTAACATGGATTGCTTTCACCCAGGCAATGGAAACCAAACAACAAAACAAAACCCCACAACAACAATGGGTTGCTTATTGCACAACATCCTAAAGATATTTAAAAATGAGAAAAATTAATTCCATGTTAGTCATTGATTGGCTTTTTTGTCTCCATAATTCTGGACATTTCATATCCAGGGAATTATTATGGATTATTTCATGCCATAATTTTTACTGCTTATTTCACAACGTTTTTAAAGGTCATCAAGAAAATTTTGTCTTCTGGTCTACTAATAAAAGATTGTGGGGGTTTGATTGAAATGTCTCCCACAGTCCTATGCATTTGAATACTTGGTCCCTAGCTGGTGATGCTGTTTGGGGAGGCTTAAAGAGTGTTGTCTTTCTGGGGGAGTAGGTGTGTCACTGGGGACATGCTTTGAGGTTTCAACAGCTACATGCCACTCAGAGTTTGTTCTTTCTGCTTCCTGCTTACGGATCAAGATATAAACTCTCAGCTTCCAGCTCTAGCTGTGATGCTTCCTGCATCAACACATCCCCATAGTGATGGAGATGGTCTCTTATCCTCTGAAACTGCAATCTCAGTACAGATAAACCTTTTTTTTTCTATAAGTTGCCTTGCTCATGGTGTTTTATCACAACAATAGAAAAGTAACTAATACAAATCTGTCATATTATCAGAATTGGGAAGTCAAAGCCTCCTTGCAAGAAACCCGTAAGTCCATCATGTTGTTATTATCTGCTCTTGAAAATAATTTTTCATTTGTTTTGTCATATTTTATTAGAGTCTCACACCTTTGTATATGACAGTGGTGTGCAGTTTTCTGGTGGGGTCCTCATCTGGCTACGGTTTCAGAATAGCTGGTAAGTCTTTCCAGTGCCGGTACTGTCTGAGGGTGGATTTGTAGTGTTTATTTTTCATATAGTTGTAGAATTTATCAATGAAAGTCAAACAAATTTGTAGTAATAAAGCCACAAGTATGACTGTGGCTGCTGTATGTACCTTTCACATATTTCTGTAGATTAATTTTATATGAAGACAATAAGCCCAAATGAAGTCAGACATGATGTCTGATCCCCACCCCCTTAGTCCCACAGGATGACATCAAGCTATAGTAAAGAAAACACAGACAATGCACACTCAGCCATGAGGAAGGGGGCCTCTTCACTATTCAATCAGGCTTCCAGAGAAGCCTCCAGCCGAGTCCTAAGGGAGTGGGCAATTAGAAACTAAGACAATGAATGAGAAACTGCCTCTCAGCAGCAATTTCACCCAAGATAGGACTGAGGACTGACTTACTCTACTCCTCATTAGGCATATCTCCCTTTGTTTTAGGGTACATGTGGCATTGCAGTAACAGATGGGGTAGAATGAAGCCAGGCCTTGCCTAAAGGTTTTCGTGTAGGCCATGTGGAGATGCTTAAGGTCACAAGGGTTCCACGGTAACATCATTATTAAAAATTCATGTGATGGGCCCTGAATTTTCTTTGTGGCATGATTTTTACTTTTGTTAATTTATGAATTTATTTTTGAGGCGGGGTCTTGTGCGTTCCATGCTAGTCCCCACTGCATGCATTGTGTAGTTGAGGAAGACCTTGAACTTCCATCCTCCTGCACTCTTCCCCTGAGTGCTGAGATTACAGACATAACCCACCAGGCCTGGTTTTTGTCATGCTGGGGATCAAATCCAGGGCTTTGTTCATTCTGGCAAATACTCCGCCAGGGGAACTGCATCTCCAGCCTCTGTAAACACTTGGACTTCCAGATTTAACTTCTTTTCTTGTTATAGGCCTCGTCAGACTTTTTTATATCCTCCTTTGTTATGAAAATCTTTTTCAGTCAATGTTGGTTTTTTCTTTCTAGAAAGTTCTTCTAAGCTTTCTAATTTGCTGGTAGAAGACTATCTTATAGTCTTTTTCATTTCTGTCAGAGTGCCATTCATTTCCAATGCTGGCAATGCTCTTTTTAATTTTTTTAAAATAACTTGCCAAGAAACTTAGCCTTTCATTTCATCGAATTTTCTTGTTATTTAGTTTCTCAGATCAGTGCTTTTTCTAGGGATTTTTATTTCCTCTGTGCTGACTTCTTCAGGTTCCTTTTTGCTGCTTTTCTCTGGTTTTCTTAGGAGGAAACTTCTTAATTCATACTATTTTAGAGTTTTGCTATGTTCTTTAAATTTAGATATCTTGTGTGCTTATTTATTACTTAAACTGTATTGTTTTCTTGAATGATATTATTGGATAGTGGCATTTCATTTCCAGACTAGGTTAAAAACATCTGAAGAAGATATACGATACAGTTTGATTAGTTGAGTCAAATGTTTGCCAGTGGCCGGGCTTTTCATACTCCCAGCATGGTTTTCACTCCATATCAAGTTTTCCAGCCAAAGTTAAGAGAGTGGAATGTTTTAAAGGGCCAAGAGCAGAGACATGCAAGGTCTCTGCAGGATTTTGGAAAGAATGATTAACAGCTTGATGAGAAGTTTCTCTCGCTATAGACAATTGGAACGGACCAATTGGCACTTTGATACAGCTGTCCTGAAAAGACACTTCTCTTCTCCGTTTCTCTGACTCTCCTCATGGCCAAAGAGCAAAAAGTGTTCCTAAGATAACAAATAGCAGTGTAAAATGGGATCATCATTAATACAGAGTTCTGAAACTTTTGCACATGTTAGCAGAATGCTACCATCGGAGGCACATGGTATACATATTTTAAAAATAAAGAAACACAATTGCATTTGTTTTGTTGATATTATTAAATCTTTGTATAAATAAACCTACAAGTACTACTGAAATATTTCCATGGCAAACGTGGGCCCAAGAGTGCCTGGGATCAAGTCATTGATGGTATGGCTGTTGTTTTGTGTAGCAAGGTAGTCCATGATACTGGCTTCAGCAAATCCAGTAACTTTGCAGGACTAGCAAGAATAGGAAGGAGAAGTCAGGAAAAAATAAATAGGTTTCATATGCTTGAACACCTTAGTTTCACTATGAAAATAAGAGGAGACATGTTGAAACTTTCAGACATTTATCTGTCTCAGTAGGTAATATTGCTGGCAGCTAACCATAAGTGTCTTACACAGTTGATGAACTGTAGGATTGGAATTAAGGAGTCAGGACAGGGAATGGTCCCTACACCAAGATTAAAAGCAGATGACTTAGTAACATCTATAGAGAGCTTCACATGGGTCGGGAACATCCTAACCTCCCCCCTCTTCTCTCTTTTCTGAGCTCTTGGCCTGCTGTTTATTCTTTGGTATGAACACTTTTCATGTTGAAGCTCATACACCAGCTGTTTCTCTATATGATGTTTTCTCATCCCCAAGATCTTGGTTTTGGTCTTCTTTATTATTAATATTATTTAAAAATTATAGAACATTTTACAAATTTGCAAGATCCTTGTGCAGGGGCGATGTTCATTTTCTTTGTATCATTTCAATTTAGTATATGGGTTTTTAAAGCAAGCATTAGTTTTTAATTTTTTATAGGGGAAGGTAACCATTCAATAGCACAGGGATACAAGTTAAGAAACATGTTGGTTATACATAGGTGGACAATGACTTCACTTTTGATAAACTAAAATGTGTACATACACATTCACACTAAATCTTGGACTTTTATATAACAAAATCTGAATGCTATTACTTCTAACAATTATAGTTAAATCCTTTGCTTTTGTGTATTTTTAAACAGAGTTATTTCTGAAACAAACAAACAAACAGACAAACAAACCCCTCCATGAATTTTAAATTTTAAGCCAAACCCATGCTGTTTTGATACCTTACAGTGTAGAGGAACATACTTTGGATATGGAAGCAATGCCTATCTGTTGAGTTGACTTGAAATAAGTAAAGGGTCAAAAACCTAGTAACATATTTCTTATCAATAAAATAAAAAATAGGAAAATACAAGGAGAATAGCCTAGCAATGTAGAAAGGCTTATAATAAATGGCACACTTGGACAAGTGAACGAACAGTACCTTTAATTAGGTTCAGAAAGAGATAGCTTTCTAAGTAAACAAACTTGTAGATATGAGCAGTCTTTTTTAAAGATGTGCAGGTTATAACAACAGCAGGTCCCATATTGAACTCATGAGCAAAATCCTTTCTTTTATAAAGGTTTTAGAAACTTGTATCTCCCAGAGGCTGATGAACTGCTAGTATTTTTGATATGTAATTTCTGGCCTCTGATTAAGAGGGCATCATATACTTACACTGATAATCACTATACTGTATCATATGGCTTCTTATAAGTGCCCTTGGTTTGAGTTAAATAGGGTTTTATTTTCCTCTTACATAGAGTCATTTCTATATTTTATAAAGAAATGGGACTCACTGGAATTATGACAAAAGGTTATGTGCCCAAAAAAGGCCTGTGAGGGGCTGGGAATTTGAACTGAGGTTCTAATCAAATCAATTGTAGAAATTCTTATGTATTTTCCCCCAACATTTTGGTATTCTCCTCTGTAAAATGAAGGGGGTTGTACTGGAAACATTTAATTTATTATTATTTACTATTATTATTTATTCTTAATTTTAAAAATATTATTGGGGAAGGGACATGTGCACCACAGCATATATGTGAAAATAAAAGAACAGCTTTGTGGAGTAAGTTCTCTCCTTCCTCCTTTATATGGGTTCTGAGGATCAAATTTAGGTCCCCAGACTTGTGCAGCAAGCTCCTTCACTCACTGAGCCGTCTTATTGGCCTGAGACTTCTTCAGTTTTCTGTATTTCTATGTTCATATTAGAAGCAATAATACATTTCTACAGATGGCGTGATGAATGCCATGAAGTTGGCATGCATTCAAGTTAAGATCTAAGTTTAACAGGTTTTCTAGTTTTGAAGCTGTGAGCTGTTTTAATGCTGCTAACTGATGCGCTTCCTCCACACTGAAAGACGTCCCTGACATAAGAAAACAATAACTAGCAATCATCAATAAACAGAAATGGAAGGAGACAAGGCTTTGAAATAGTCTACTTTTTAGTAATAAAGTCATGACTGTTCTTTGGTATGTTTGGGAAATTTTACAAGAAACACTTAAATGGTCTGTGAGGACAATTTTGAGGATGGAAAACACTTAAAATGTAAGGTTACAGTTATTATTTGACTGTCAAAACTCCTGTTCCCAGGGGCTTTGCTGGACCCAAAACATTTATTGCCCTCCTGATGTCCATTTCTCTCCTTGTGAAGCCATGACTTTAAGCTGGCCAACAGCTTTTTGTCCTTTAGAATAAACTTGTTTTGTTCAGCAGTAGCCCAGCCAAGGAAACCGTGAAGCAGACAAATATTTTCAAGTGTGTGGACTGTTACCACCTTCACCATTAATCCTTCCCAATTTTGACGAAATACAATTTTACTGTTGACACAATAGTGGTCCATTAAAAATGTAAGGAAAGTAGGAAAAAACAGAGAAGAAAGCAACACATCACTTTAAGTGCTACCATCTTAAAATTATCGTTATTAGCTCTAAGTAAATATTTTCCCAACATGTGTCTATACCTCTTTGTGCATAGACAGGCAGGGTCTCACTAAAGTTCATGAATACAGCAATAATTTTATAAAATGGGATCCTATAATGAATGTTTGTCGTATTGCATTGACTCAAGTGAGCAGGGAGCACAATGTCCTCATACACAAAGCCCATGTAAGCTTCTTGTTTTCCTGACATTAGATCAATCCCAAGCTTTGGCTGTCTGGGCCAGCAATCTCACTCTACTGTTCAGAAACATAAGTGAGCTCCAGACTATGTTTAATAAATTCAGAACTGTGGTATTATTACACTTGGCAAAACTAAGTTGACAAAGAAATCTGTTTAGTTGGTTTATAAATAAATGCTTGTATAAATGAAGTATCCTTTGAGTCCCTTGGATGACTTAATTAACCCCAAATATTTTTATTCAAGTGGATGTGTTATGCTACTAGCAATTTTGTTGGTGTTGCTCATGAAGATGAGAAATGAGATAGCTAGCTATCATCTTGTTTTTCTTGCTAAACAATTCTGTGATATGAAAGGAATGTGGATTTACTTTACTAAGACACTGAGGTAGAAGAAGCTGCATGTCGATGAGAAAGAGGAGGGATTCTGCAGGTGCGGGACATTGAGATCATGATGGGAGGACATGCAGATATGACCGGCCACACTAGTGGAAGCCCATGAACTGTGGACTGGTGGCTGTGGATCCCCCATGGGACTGGACTAGGCCCTCTGGACATGGAAGACGGTTGTTTGGCTTGAACTGTTTGGGGGGCACCCAGGCAGGGGGATCGGGATCCGTCCCTGGTGCATGGGCAGGCTTCTGGAATCCAGTGCCTGTGGTATGACACCTTGCACAGCCTTGGTGCAGTAGGAAGGGGCTTGGACCTGCCTAGGCTCAGTGTGCTGGGCTCTGCTGACTCCTCATGGGAGACCTTGATTTGGGGAATGTGGGGATGCGGGGTGGCTCAGGAAAGAGAGTTGGGGGTGTGGGGGAAGGAGGAGGGGAGATCTGTGGGTGGTATGTGGAGTGAGTAGAAAATTTCTTAATAAAGAAAAATGGGGGTTGGGGATTTAGCTCAGTGGTAGAGCACTTGCCTAGCAAGCGCAAGGCCCTGGGTTCAGTCCTCAGCTCTGAAAAAACAAAAAAATAAAAAAATAAAACCACAAAAAAGAAGAAGCTGCATGTCTACATCATATTAGTTTCCTAAAATTCAAAACACAAGGCTGCTTTTAATTAAACTGATGAACTTTTGTTTTGTTTTGCTATTTGCTTTTGGGGCATGGTGACAAACTTTATCCCACAACATGTTGACAGGTAATTTTTCCAGGAATTCAGTGTTAAGGGTGTGTTTAAAGTATCTGGATGATTGTCTGGTCTTTCTTGATTTTGTAAAGTTTCCATTATTAAAACTCTGATACTTCATGACTCATCATGAAGTCACTAAAGTGTAACAAGTTATAACAAAATATTACTATAATGACTTTTCTAAAATTGCTAAAGTGGTTTGCATCCTGAGCATAGTTTGCTAAATTCATATTTATATTAAGATAATAATAATCTCAGATAATATATTTCTGGCATGAACTGAATCATATGAATTCCTATAGATGGGTTTCACTCAGTTGCCACTTTCAACACACAGTTTTGATATATAAAAGCTAGATCAATAAAACAACTAAAGGAGATCAAGGGGATACAAATTGAAAAGGAAAAAGTGAAAATATTGCTATTTGCTGATGATATGGTAGTATACATAAGTGATCCCAAAAATTCTACCAGGGAACTCCTAGAGCTGATAAACACCTTCAGCTAAGTGGCTGGATAAAGATTAACTCAAAAAAAATTAGTAGCCCTTCTATATATGGACAAATATATAAAATTATCCTCATGTCATAGAAAACACAAACTGCCTAAGCGCAATAACAAATTACAGCAGGTTCTTGCACAAATTGCCATATATATGACAAATGGACTGAGAAAGAAATCAAGGAAATACCACCTTCATAATAGCCACAAATAATATAAAATATCTTGGGGTAATGCTAAACAAGCAAGTAAAAGAAAGACTTGTATGACAAGAACTTCAAGTCTTTGAAGAAAGAAATTGAAGATGATATCAGAAGATGGAAAGATCTCCCATGTTCATGTACCAGTATGATTAACATAGTAAAAATGGCCATCTTACCAAAAGCAATCTACAGATTCAATGCAACCCATATCAAAATTCCAAACACATTTCTTTACTGACCGCTAAAGAACAATGCTCAACTTTGTATGGAAAAACAAAAGACCCAGGATAGCTAAAACAATTGTATAAAATAAAAGAACTTCCAGAGGTACCATCATCCCTGATTTCAAGCTCTACTACAGAGCTATAATAATAAAATCTTCATGGTATTGACATAAAAACAGACAGGTTGATCAATGGAATTGAATCAAAGACCCAGACATAAATCCACACACCTATGGACACCCGATTTTTCATAAAGAAGCCAAAATATCCAATGGAAAAAAGAAAGCATCTTCGGCAAATGGTGTTGATCTAGCTGGATATAGGCATGTAGAAGAATGATCATATTTATTACCTTGTACAAAACTCAGGTTCAAGTGGATCAAAGACCTCAACATAAAACCAGATACACTGAACCTGATAGAAGAAAATGTGGGGAATAGCCTTGAATGCATTGGCACAGGAGACAACTTCCTAAACAGAACACCAATAGTGTAGACACTAAGATGGACAATTAATAAATGAAACCTCATGAAACTGAAAGCTTCTGTAAGGCAGAGGACACTGTCAATAGGACAAAAGGGCAGCCTACAAAATGAGAAAAGATTTTTGTCAGCTCCACATTGACAGAGGGCTAATATCCAAAATATGTAAATAACTCAAGGAACTAGACATCAACAAACCAAATAATCCAATTAAAAATGGTGTCCAGATCTAAACACAGAATTCTCAACAGATGAATGTCAAATGGCCGAGAAACAATTAAAGGAGTGTTCAACATCCTTAGCCATCAGGAAAATGTGAATCATAGCAACTTTGAGAGAGTGGTCCTCCTGTTGTGCTATATTCTCTCAAGAGTCTTCAGCGTTTGTTTGTAGCATGATCTGTATGTCGGATGGCCTGTCTCTGTATAGAGCAACAAAACATGAAAATAAACAAGCAAGCAAACAAACAAAAACAAAACACCAGATGAGGTAATTTTTAAATCCCATGTGCCTAAACCACCCACTTCAACAGCAACAGAGAGACTGGCTTCAATGCTCTTGATTTGGGTCAATTTCTGACGATCAAGAGGCTTTCTGAAACAGAATTATTATTAAGTAATTAAGAATCCATATCCTGAGCCTTTTCTTCATTGATTGACTTCCTACATAATGAATTATGTCTTAACTTAGTAAATATCATGCTTTGTATATGGTTTTATTGTATAGCCCAAGACCTCATGCTTGGGAACTTAATCCCAAATGTGGCAGTTCTGAGCATGGCTAAAACACATCTATTTCAATGGAGAAGCTGCCCTTTGAGTGAGTAAGGTATCATGGAGCCTTGAGTGCTTGCAAGAGTAAGTTGGTAGGCAAGACCTAGTGCTAATATCTAGCTCTCACATTTCAAAATGTGACATTTTATTTCCATGTGACCTTGACATCTGATGCTACCCAATGTAATGTCTTTACTAGAATTTGAAACAATGAGGTCATCCAACTTTGAACTTTCAGGCTTAAATAGTAAAAGTTAAATAAGCTTCTTTATAAGGTAGTTGAGCTTCAAAATTTTTGTTATAGCAATGAGAGAGGGGCTGACACAGAAAACTGGTATCAAAAAGTGGGGCCATCTCTATAACTACACCAGAAAACATAGGGATGACTTTTCAGTTGTGTGACAGGCAGAGCTTGGATGAATTGTTGGAGCAAGCTAGAAAAATTCTAACATTCTGCAAATGAAGGAGTATGAACAATTCTGAGGATTCAGAAGATGAGGAGACGAGGGAACTGGTCCCAGATGGAAATAAAGATTAGCGATAACTTAGCTGTACTATGTCTGTGACCCAGGACTGCACAAAGACTGAAGTTAAGAATGATGTGCTAATTGATCTGGCAGATGATATTTCAAAAACAACTTAGCATTTAGGCAGTAGCACAGGTGTTGTTTAGCACTTTAGTCTTAGTTATAGTGAGTCTTGGGAACCAAAAATGGAGAACAGAAATTTAGAATACTTAAAAGCATGGTGAGAACAGGTTTAGGATAAGGGGATGTGGCCAAGCACCCAGCCTATCTTGTTATAGATGGTGAATCCATATTCTAATTGAACAAGACAATGGGAAAAGGGTCTTGAAGGCAGGACATATATATTCAAGCTCACCCCTCCCATCACCTGCCTAGAAAACTGGAAGGCATAATAGGTTCATGATACTCTAGGATAGTCTCTGCATGTTCACTTTCCCAAGTCATTTTCCTATCCTCAGCTGGTGAAGCAGGTCTGCTGTTGTTCAAACGAGCCCAGGAATAGTGCATACCAGCAGCACACTTTGTGATGTATACATAGTATTGGTTCTGCATGCACAAATAACACATACAAAGTGGCTCCCCTCAGTACTTAAAAGGAAACCGTGAAGGAGTTAGGTAGAAAGTAATTTATGTAGGAATTATCGAATGGGCCATGCCTAATGAAACTAATGAGTGTAGTCATAGTAGAGATCCTAGTAGAGACCAGCAATATGTCACACTCACCTTGGAATGCTACCAACCTCAGATGTAGTCCCAGAGTGCAGCCATATAGGCGGTGACTCAGAAAGTAGAACCATTTCAACTAGTTCAAGGTCTGACCTGATTCATGACCTGTTTGCTCAAGTACACTTACTAGTTAGCTTGTCTTTTTTTTTTTTTTGGTTTTTTTCGAGATAGGGTTTCTCTGTGTAGCTTTGCGCCTTTCCTGGAACTCGCTTTGGAGACCAGGCTGGCCTCGAACTCACAGAAATCCACCTGCCTCTGCCTCCCAAGTGCTGGGATTAAAGGCATGTGCCACCACCGCCCGGCCCAAGCTTCCTTTTCTATAGCATTCAGTTCAGTGCTGTTCAGGGTTGTGTGAGACTTTTCCTGAGGAGATACAGCACAAACATCTATTTACCTAAGGTAGGGAACCAGCAACGGTCCAAAGGAATGAGTTTATCAAAGTCCAACATAGTGAACTGATTAATTAACTGGGGTTATTTACAGGAATATATGCTGTGGATATTGCTGTGTATGCTGTGAATGTGTTGCTTTGATTGGTTAATAAATAAAGTGCTGATTGGCTAGTAGCCAGGTAGGAAGTATAGTATAGGCGGGAAAAAGAGAGAGGAGAATTCTGGGGACAGGAAGGCTGAGTCAGGAGTCGCCAGCCAGACACAGAGGAAGCAAGATGTAAAAGTACTGGTAAGCCACAAGCCATGTGGCAATTTATAGATAAATAGAAATGGGTTAATTTAGGATATAAGAACTAGATAACAAGCCAGGCGTTGGTGGCGCACGCCTTTAATCCCAGCACTCGGGAGGCAGAGGCAGGCGGATCTCTGTGAGTTCGAGGCCAGCCTGGGCTACCAAGTGAGTTCCAGGAAAGGCGCAAAGCTACACAGAGAAACCCTGTCTCGAAAAAAACCAAAAAAAAAAAAAAAAAAAAAAAAAAAAAAAAAAAAAAAAAAAAAAAAGAACTAGATAGCAAGAAGCCTGCCACGGCCATACAGTTTATAAGTAATATAAGTCTCTGTGTATTTACTTGGGTCTGAGCTGCTGCAGGAGCCAGGTGGACACAGAAAAACCTCAGCTACAGATATAGGTGAAGGGTTATTTATGGGAGCATGGACAACACACTGGCAGATGCATCACCAAAAAGCACACCCCAGCACAATGATGATTAACAAAAGCTGCAAAACCCAACAGCTGTTTTCATGACACCAGCATCTCGGCTGGTCAGAACTCTTCTAGGCAGCTCCCAGAAGTTGCTTGCTGGAGCTACAAACTTGAAGAGGGGCCCTATATATTCTGTTATCTTGAGACTTGGAAGTTGTTTACTTCCTAAGTCTCATGAGACTCCCCTCTCCTTTATAGAGGGCCTGTTTCAATTTAGAACTCCTTGAACTCCAAGGAGCCGCCTCTAGTGTGCAGTGTTGTAACTCAGAGATAATTGCTGCACAATATTCAATTCTAGTTCATCTGGGCTTGGTTACACTCCATGCATCAACCATAGTCCTCTAGATACCTGATTCTACTGTGATCTTTTTCATCTTTCTTTGGGATGGTCGACTATTTTATTTTTCTGGGAGAGCCCATGGGTGTTATATTTTAGGGTTTCTTAAGTATCCCAATCCATTTTGTTTCTTCTGTTACTTCAGGTAGTTTTCATGTTGGCTCTGTTTTCTGTATCTTTTTTGAATGTGTCACATCATGTGTACTGGTTTCTCTGGAAGACCATTTCTTCCTTCCACATGTCTCATATTTTATCTATTTCACTAAACTCTCAGTCTGTTTTGCTTATGTGGACTTGATGCCTGATGCCCCTTTTTATATCCATAGCTTCATGCTTATAATTTATTATTGGTGTAAAAAGGGCATTTGTGGTCTATTATCTGACTTCGGGATCTTTTTACATTTTATTTTGGTGTTTATCTTAGTTTAAGCTCTGATGTTACCAAATTTATGCTCTTAACAAGTTCTTTTATAGCAATATATCTTTATGGCAGTGATCTTTTATTAGGGTTGTCTCTTCCCCAAATAAACTCTTTGTTTGGCTTCTGCATGCCATGATCTTCCCTGACTTACTTATTATTTTATTTTTTTACTTTTCTATTTGTGGAATGTGTGTGTGTGTGTGTGTGTGTGTGTGTGTGTGTTTACTGTAACTTAAGACAAATAAAAGCAGCTTTGAACACATCTTCTGTGGGGACCTGATCAGAGAATGGGTAATACGGTTAGCCATGCTACTTTATCTGAGACATAGTTCTCCCTGTGAGTGGGCTATACAACCCTGGTATTGTAGTGACTGAGGTTCTAGTCATTTATTTTTCAGATTAGCCTGCTAATTAGAAGACCCAAGAAAGATGAGATCTTAAGACTTAATGAAGCCTCTGCTGGTATCACAACCTCAGTTTTTGTGACCTGTTACTCTGGCCTGTGTTTTGGTTGATGGTGTTCTCTTGGTCATTGGCACTATACTTTGGTGTTAGTTCTGGTGTTTCCTCCAATCAGGGTGAACCCAGTTCTGGAGTTTCCTCCAATCAAGGTGAGGCAATGTAATGGAGAATATAGATAATTCGGCTGTGTTTGCCAAGAGCCCAAGACCATTATCTGGTAATACTCAAGGGCTACGTTGCTATATTTTCTGCCTTCTTATTTCTCTAAAGGCTTTATGGCATTGGTGAGAAAATCCAGAATATGATTTCTCTCTTCTTGCATCACAGCATTGTAGGAGCTAAAGTTCTCCTTTTGCTAGCCAGAATTCTGTCTCTTGTCAGTTTATAACCAAACTTTACCCTCCCTTCAATTAGCCTTAATTTCTAAATGCTATTATAAAAGCAAATTTTACAATGATAGTAAGTGACTCAGGAAGTAAAGGGACTATGGCACTTGTCATGCAAGTCTGTCAATCCAAGTTTGATGCTCCTAAGTACACATAAAAATGTCAAGAAATCATCAACACCACAAAGTTGTCCTCTGCCTTCACATATACACTGTGTTATGGGCTCACATACACACATTTATTATGCTTCTGTATGCACATGAGTAATATGAATAAGAATAATGCAATTTTATTTTTGCCTACTTCTAGAAGAAAAACTATAGAGTTTTCATTTTCTAGTGTCTGTTGCTTATTTATTTAGAAAATAGGAAAAATATAGTCTCATGGAAACAGTACTTTAAATGTCATAGTAAAATGCATATGAACCATTCAGAAATGACCACATGATTAACTTAGTTAATAGTCTAAGGAATGTTGATGAATTAATACTTTACTGGGCCGGTCCTTATCTACTTATACATCCATGCACAAAAAAGTAACTTGGATGCTTGGTAGGAATGCCACTCTATTGTCAGTTAAAATTGAGATCTAAGTTATTTTTAATGGATATGCTCTTTTATGATACTTATATTTATTTTAATATTTTAGAATGATATTTTTCATTTATAACTTTCAAGTTCTGCTTTAATAAACTAATGGTGACATACACCTGTAGTCCCAGCTACTTGGAAGGCTGAGGCAAGAAGGTAGATCTTTAAGACCAAGCTAAGTAATGGAAAGAAAATCTGTTTCAAAGAGTAAACCAAGAAATACAAGCAAAACAAAATAGAAACCATAAAAGGGACCATATTAAAATGACAATTATCATGTAGATCTAGTAAAAATTTGAAGAAAGACAGTTTTATATGGAAAGCAATTTTTATTCCTTTAAAGCATTGGAGGAATGGTCTTCAGCTCCTCTGTCACTGTTTAGCTGATTGGCTCTGGCTCAGGCTGGAGATCCACATTTTTCTCTTTTGAAGTTTTGTCACGCACACTCAGATTGCAGAAGAATATGGAGTTATGAGTCAAACGTCGAGTGTTTTGTTTGTTTATGGTACTGGTAGAGCTTAGACGAAACCATACATGGAAATAAATCAGGTCACAGGCAGGTTTGGATCTGGTGTGTTTTATGTTTGAGGAACTGGAATTTGTGACATGATAATAAAGTACTTCCATAGCTTTGAGGAGTAGCCTAATGAGAGTGTATGATTCCTACCTGTTGAGAATATTGCATATTATGAGAAAACAACTTTATGCATGGCTACTTTAATGAGTAACATGCTACGTTAAAGTGGGTACACAAGCCATCTGTGTAGCTAGAGTTTTCCTACCAGGCCCACAGTCAGGACAAATCTCTGCCACCCGCCAGTCCCACAGCCGCTCAGACCCAACCAAGTAAACATAGAGACTTATATTGTTTAAACTGTTTGGCTAATGGCTCAGGCTTCTAGCTATCTAGTTCTTACATCTTAAATTAATCCATTTCTATAAATCTATACCTTGCCACATGGCTTGTGGCTTACCGGCATCTTCACATGCTGTTTGTCATGGCGGCGGCTGGCAGTGTCTCCTCAGCCTTCCACTTCCCAGAATTCTCTCCTCCTTGTCCCACCTATACTTCTTCCTGCCTGACCACTGGCCAATCAGTGTTTTATTCATTGACCAATAAGCAACATGTTTGACATACAGACCATCCCACAGCACATCTGTTCACTTCTGCTACTGTAGAATATGTGCAGATGGACCATGAGAAGACTGGCCTGTCCAGGTTCCTGTCCTCTTCCCTGCCTCTTGCCACAGGGCCAGCAGCTAACACTCTCTCCCACTGAACTTGTGCAACTCTCCCACATGCTTCTTCCTGATTTCTATTGTAATTGACAGCCCCTCACAGGGCTCCTCACAATTCTAAGGAACCCCATTTCTGTACTTTCTCACACTATGTTAAAGAACCCATCCCATCTTTCTGTTCTCATATGTACCATGTCTCCCCCCATCCTCAGTATTTTTATACAGTAGTTGAATTCTTTCCATTTTAAATTTTAAAAACATTAAAAGTTGCTTTTTTCCTGCTCAACCAATATCATATCCTGTATGGCTATTGTGTGTTGAGTTACCATGGTTACTTTTCATTTCTTTCCATGAGATCTTTAAAATTTTGAGCAAATAAAAATGTTCCTTCTTTCAACTCTGATAGATCAAGACAAGATGTGTCTAAATATTTACAGTTAAAAACTGCAGTGAAACCACAGTTCCCCTTTCTGAATCTTTTCTACTACCTAGTAATGACAGCAGTTCGGCAGTATGGTCATTCTCCATGTGTCCTTGCTAACCTGATACGCCTCAACTCTATTATGAAATGAGACAGACATATAGCAGTAGCAGTTAGATTGTAAGAACAAAATCCCTATATATGGAAGGGTTTACATAGTTGTATTAGTTTCTTTCCATTCTTTTAAAGGAAACAAAGAATCAATGTAATTTTAACAAAGGTGGCAAAGTTAGTTGCTTTCTATGTTTAGCAAAAGCCTTTTGTAGTGTAGAAGTTGTCTTCATTAAGAATATTATAGGGTGTATTTCATTTGAAACTTTGTATGTATGTTTATATTTATATCAGGTCATTATTATTGGTGATGAGAATTATAACAAGTTTCTGAAATCCACTGTATGAAACACAAGAAAGCTAGTCTTTCTTGGGAGAAGAAAGACATGGGAAAGAAACAGTTCACCTTCCAGTGAAACTGCAAATGAGGCCCATCATATTTATAAGGGAAGACAAATAAGCCAATTTAGGAGGTTCCATATATCTTCTTTCCATGTTCTAGTTTCTACTTTTTGTCTTTTCTGTTTGAGCAGTAATGTATTATGTGTCATTGGTCAGAAGGATCGTATTTCTGTTGGGAAGCCAAAGACAGGTAGTCTTTGTGTGATGTATGATAGTAAAAAAGAATTCATTAGATAATACATTCTCTTAGGTACTTAGAAATAGCAGATGTCTTTTTGGTAAAGATAAAGTAAAGCAGAATGCAAAGCAGTTATTTTTAACAAAAGGTAAATATGAAAGTTAGCCTCCCAGAAGCACATAAAGAGATAGCCACCACCTGTTGTGAGAGGGAATAATCAGTTTAAGATTAGAGCCAGGAATAATGTCCAAGGTGCTGAGTGCCTACAGGGTTAATCTTGCAAGTAAAGCAGATCTGCTCTGTCAAGGTTGAAACGCTGACTGGAAAAAATCATGGGATCTGATATATGTGAGGGGAGGTCTGGATTGATGTCTTCAAAGCTTTGAAAAGCACAAGTTCCCCTAACCCCCTAACTTAACACAAAAGTCTCCCTATTAGAAACTACCTTTCCCTGTTAGCTTGTAAATGAAACAGAGGGTTCTCCCACTCAAGGAAATAAGCATATACCCCAAATTCTGCTATGCCTGGAACAAGACTTGCTACAACATAACATCCTGAGATATGCAGGACCTACTAATAGGTGGAGGGCTCACATTCTCCAATCATTATAGGACCTTCCCTGTTTGTACTACAAGAGCTGGAAGACCACACATAAGATTGGTTTCTGGGTGTTTCACCAAGGTGGCTGGGAAATCCAGGGATGAGGGAGAGCTTATTGATTTGGAGCTTGTTTCCTGAAAGAAGGCTCCAGAAATTCTCCTCTACTAAGATGATTCTGGGGATTACTCAAATGGTGTGAGTGTTTTGGCTGCGAGGGATAATTAGTCAATGTTTGAGTTGTGTGAGGCAGAGGTCTTTGTTACAGCTATTCAGTTCTCAGTGGTCATGGAAAGGAAATAATAAAAAATATCCAAAGGAGAATGGCTATCTTTATTTCAGTAATGATAGAGTTACAAAAATAAGGAACAATTTGAATTTGGCCCATGCATTATTGTGCACTAAATTTTGCCCTATAATAAAATGAAAGGGGAACATCAAAATTTCCATGGCATGTAAAAAAGAAAAATCACAAAAGAGTTGGATAAAGGCTCACAGTAGAGTAGGTAAATTATGTAAACCCCCAAAAAGTCACCAGAGGAACAGATTCTGTGACAAGGTCCAAAGACACTGTACTTACTAAGTGTTCTTTGCAAGTGCGATGGTGAGATGGCCATCTGCTTCACTGAATAATTCTGTAGTCATTAACTTCTGCAAGCTGTAGGTGATGGGTGAGAATGCCACTGTGGAACCTGCAATACTGTTGATGAAGGGCACTTTACAGGAGTGGGTGACAGACAGTAGTGCTTGTGAACCAGAGGCTAGGAATGGGTATCCATGGCCCACCCCACAGGGCCCCATCATCTACTCAAATAGTAAGTCAGTCACAATGCTTCATCTGAGGAAGGAAATGGCAGTGAGCAGCACTGCTTGTGATGATACAAAATTCATGGAGTTTATATTAAATTTCTGTTTCTACTGACAACCTGGCTCCTTCAACATCCTGATCGGCCTAGGGAAGGGTAAGTGATTTCCATAGATTCAGACAAGCAGGATCCCCAATATAAGCTAATATTCTCAGTGTGATGTTATTAGTAGAGTAGATTAATAGAACATCTGATGAATTGCTGTGTTTATTGATTCGGAAAATGTGTCCTTTCTAATCATAATCAGCTCATCATCACAATCAGCAAATAAATCAGAAAGAGCTACATGAAACAGATTAGAGAATAGTTTTACACTTTTACTCAATGTTATGGCAAGTCTCTTGCACTCTACCATCCACACCAAGCTTGCTTAGACTTCTCCACACTCATCCTCAGCTTCTTCAATCAATTTTTAATTTCTTGGTAACTCAACCTTTGTTACGTATCAGCACTGTAACTTTCTGTATGATAATCTGACTTCTCTAGGCTCCATTCATAGATGTGAATACTAATTATGGGTTGGCACTAGTATGAAGAATTAATGAGATAAATGTTCTGTCACAAGCTAGATACCAAGTAAAAAAGTCAAAAGACTTGGACTTTGTGAAATAAGATTAAGGAAAATATTTATATTTTATATTCTTACTAGGAAAATAGATGTATTTCAAATAGCTACACCAGAAGAATTATAATACAGAGAACTAGTTATATAGTTGAGGTGGAGATGGGGGTCCAATAAGCGACAGGGAAGACCCAGAAATTAGTAGCAGGTAGGTTTTAGTAACTAGACTTAACAGGACAAAAGACAGAAACTGTTGTTATTATAATCCAGGGGTTAGGTTGATGTGGGTGGTGGGAACCAGAACCAAAATGTGCTTGTCTTGTAGGGGCTGAAGCCAAAGAGGAAACACACCCTTTATCAGAAGAGCTGACCAAAGCAAAGGATGGCAAAAGAAATACTAGGGTTACGCCCTTCTGCCCTCTTTTATTGGCAAGAAGCCAGTTGACATGGAGCCAGAGAAACACCACCTGGAGAGGCCAGCTTAGCATTCAGGAAGGATCTAAAGGCAATGGTGTTTTCATTCATAAGAGGTCATGACATTAAGCCAAGATCTTGTGGATAGGGAGGGGTTTCCACAATAGAAGCATAGTCTCACTCTCAGCCCTTTTGGAATTAGGTTCACCTCGACATAGGAAGCCAGGAACTAAGAAGACAAATGAATAATCGTCATCACCAGCAACAACAGCAAAATAATAAATTAAGGATACTTTCAAGAACATGAGTGAATCTCAAATGCATTGTGCTAAGTGAGAGAAATTCAAAAGCATACAAACAGCATGCTTCCATTATGAGACATTTTAGACAAGGTAAAACAATAGTGATAGAAAACAAATTGGTGCTTCCTGTAGGACATAGGGCAAATGCAAAGAAATGACCGTATAAATACACAAGGAAACTACAGAGTGTCGACAGTTGGCTCTCTTTGGATGTTAGTAGTAATTATAGAACAACATAGGTCTCTCAGAACTTACCCAACTAAACATTTACAACAGTAAAAACAGCCACATATACACATATTTTTTCCACTTTTCTAAAAATAGATAAATAAATAAATAATTAGAAAGGGTAATAATTGAGTCCTTAAACATGAAAACTTTCCCATTATCCAAATTTCCTACCATTTTCTTTCTCAAAAACTCAAGAGATGGATTGTTACCATGTGGAGACTTACCCTCTAATCCATTACCAAGTTATGTCAGAGAGTTCAGAGTTCCATTTTTCTAACAACATAGTCTAACAGTAGACAGATAGCGGTATGATTGAGTATATTTTCTGCATCTCCCCCAGCTTTCATCATCATGGGAATTGGTCTGTGGCTCACAGGAGCTGCAGGTGTCATGTGGACATTAGGTGCTCCGTGATTGCTACACCATCTCAATAACAGTGAAGACTGGGGAAAATGACTCTGTCATGAGCTCTGGAGTCTACATGAAGGCTTGTTTGGGGGAAATTATTTCCAGAATCAAGAAACTATAAACTGCATGACCTCCCTGGAGGGAAAACTTGAAGTACTCTTGCCTAAAATAGCAAAGTTGGACTTCTAAGTTATGGAAAATGACAAACACATTGAAAACCTGGAAGAAACTTCTCAGGAGATTAAAACAAACATCACAAAGCACACTGCAGGGGAGAGTGCTGATTTAACTCAGTATCATTGTGCAAACGTTGGGTGTTACCAGACAAATGTCTAATGTCCCAGACAGCCTGGATTCAAACAAAATGCTGCTGGATGGAGTTTTGACCAGATTGATAGAGGAGTTGATAATAATTCCACGTCATATGACAATAACTTTCAAATACTAATGTTGATAAGATCTGTAAGGTAGAATTGATGATACTCTGCAACTCATAGCTTGTAGGGAGAGGTTTGAATTCCCTTTGGATGAAAGGGGACTTTTGGAGAGAAAGACATCCTGGTGGTCTGGATCAAGGCGCATAGCTGTAGAAGGTCAGTTCATGGAAGGACACCTTTGCTACTGGTCTAATCGTAATTACCACAGGTGGATCAATTTATCTGCTTTGGCATGTTGAAGGAACACAAAGACTGCTGGGAAGGAGGCCTGTCAAGTCAGAGTCTGGTCTTGGTTCTGAACTAAATGCAAAGAGAGTCTATACTTGTTGCTCCTTGTTAAATGTGAGACTTGCAAGGAGATGAACCTCTTCTTGTTTGGAATTGGTCCATTTTGAAGGAGTTTCAGAGTCTTAATTCTTTACCTCAGCTGCAATGTGCAGAATCAGTAGCTTGTGTAGTTACTTGTTAGCTGTGTAAAATGATTCACTAAATGTTTTAATAAATACAAGGGGTGAATATTACATAGTGATTAATAATGCCCAATAAAACACTGTACATGGGTTTCCAGCATTAGATAAACACTTTCCAATGTAATTGTGAAGTCTTAATGCTGTACTTCAGAAGACTTGGAACTTTGCTAGTGATGTTTACAACCCTTTCAAGTAATATCAAGGTGACAAGGTGATGGGGAGGTAAATGTGATTTCTGAAGCAGTAACACAGAAACTTTGAGAAGCATAAAACACTCTCATACTGGAATATGTGCATGGAAAATTAGACTACAAGTCATCCTAATATCTCAACAGTATAATTTAATAGTAAGTTAACTACAGCTCATAATGGGTCTTATTGATTAGGAAAAACATGGGGGGAATGTTAATGTTTGATTCTTATTCCGAAGTTATTTTTTTTCCTTGTTGGGTCATGATTTTTAACTTCACTATCTTTCTGCCACCATATTCTGTTTACTTCTGTTTTCTTTGACTATCTAGTGGTTGCCCATGGGGACTTCAGACTAAAAGATAGAATGAATCTTGAGAAGCAATAGGCAGAAATCTATGCTGGGAAGGTATATAGAGGTAGAGAGTGTGCTTTAATCCCAACAGCCTCCTCAGATGTTGGTTGGCTTCTGTATCTGGACACTATCTGCCCAATCACATTAAGCAAGCTCAGTTTCATATTTCCATGGGTTGATTTCATGAATGAAGAACATACTAGAACCTAGGGTTATCTGTGCTCAGAGATGATCTCTTTCAGGCTTCAGCAGCTGACTGATGGCTGGATAACCATTTCTTAAATGAAGGAAATTACAGCTTAGGACTTTGGTGTGAAAACTCTTCACGGCAAGCTGAAATAACATCTGGCTACACTTTAGAACTTGCTGGCAAGTGTTTGCAGTCCCCTGGAACCCATTCAGGCTGAATTAGGAGGAGGATTGGGCTGCTGCTGTGAGAACAGTGCATAGAGTTCTCAGCTCACACAAGTGGATGCCAAACATTCTCATGTGTATAGAGAGAATGATGTCTGGGTGAAATGAATGCTTAGAATTAAAAACCAAAACCAAAACCAAACAACAACTCTCCAAATATAACAAATAGGCAACAAGACCAGGTAGTAACTACAATTTTCACAGGTCCTGTGAACTTCATGTCCATACTTCTTATTATTTCACACCCTCAAATCTGTCAGACTCTAAATTCATCGATTGTGGTAGAATTTATACCTTCCAAATATGTCCCTTGAAATGAATGATTCATGTAGACTCATATTGAGAACCACCACTAACTTAAATAAAACTTAACATGGTCGACATGCTACGTAATGTCCATCAGAATCACAGTGGTTTAGCTCTGTATTTCACAGTCTTAAAAAATGCTTTTAATCTTATTTGACCAGAACTTGCATTGGAACAACTCCTTGGTTAAGTGTTCTTCTGGGCAATGAGTGTTGTGAGAACCTTTAGAGACACCCCAGGAACACTAACATTCAGAAAAATGAAGTTTTAAAATACTTTCCCATTAGTTATGATATATTATTCTGATAAGAGGCATTTTTTCAGTTACTAAAGGAACATGAATTTCCCTTTAATTAAGGAAGACAGAAGCTCTTATTTGGTATTTCATAGAAGTAGAAAACTCATTTTTCAATGCTCTCATCTATGCTGTTTTATTTCTGCTCCATTTTCTCATAAGCTCTAGAATACTAACCTACTGCTATGTTTTCCAAACTTTTTATTAAAATTGAATTTTTAAACATTAACCTAAATTTTTTTTAGAATAAAACACATTTACAAAAGAAAAAAAAAACTAGATTCTAATTCTTTTGCCTAAGTTGGAATTTATTTCAATTTTAATTTACATATTGAATTGTATTTAGTCTGTTAAGTATTTCCATATAGAGCCCATGTTTGCCTGAATTAAAATAAAGAACACCCAATTATTCTGTTTTCTTGTCATATATACATATGAACATGAACATATGTATATATGTATATATCACAACAGTTTTCATATGTATCAAATATTTTATAAAATACTTCATACTTAAGTATTATGCACTTATGTGTATTATATGTATATATAATGTATATATTCTCTCTGATGGGATTATATGTCAGTTGCCTGGGTTGATGTCATTTCTTTCCAGTTTACAGCCATATCACAAATTCACCAGAGACAAACTCACAAAAAAAGGAAAGAAAATAAGAAAGAAATGGACATTGAAAAGATAAGACCGATGTTGTGATGCAAACAAGCTTTTTCTTCTTGAAAGTGACCTAAAAGGCATAAAGACATTGGAGTGGTCCATGGTGTTTGCAGATGCAAGGGATGGGCAAACGGAGACAGATCAACAAAAGCCAAGTGGAAAGTCAGTAAAAAGCTGTTGGCAGTTACATGCAGTTCAGACTATCAATAAACCACAAGCATAGAATGCTTCAAAGAATTAGTGCTGGTTACACGACATCAGTTAGAAATTAGGGGAGGGGAGCTTACAGGACATGTGATTTCTGCTCCTGGTAGAACCAGTGGCAGTTGGAGACGTTTAAAGAAAGCATACTATACATTTCAGATACTGTCCATAGAGTTTTTTGAGATGGGATTTCCCTACGTAGCCCTGGCTGACCTCAGTCTCAGACTTGGCCGTCCTCCTGCCTCAACCTCCTAAGTACAGGGGTTACAGATGTGCTTCCACACCCAGCCAGGTATTCTCCTCATGCTTGAATTCTACCTCCTCATTTCATTTCTTCCTTCCCTGTCTCTCCTCATCCTTTTCTTCCTCTCACTGTCTCTTCTCCTTCCTTTCTCTCTCATCTGTCCCTCTCCCATTTTACTCTCTTCCTCCCTCCCTCCTCCTCCTTCTCTTTCCATCCCCCTTCTTCTCATCCTTCCTTCCTCTCCTCTTCCATCATCTCTTTCCTTCTCTCACCCTCTTTGCTTGCTCCGCTTACTGTTTCTGCTTTCCTCTTTTCCATCCCCCTTATCCCTCCCTCTTCCTTTCCCTCTGCTTCCCCCTTTTCTTTCCTTTCCCTTTCCTCTGTCTTTCCTCCTCTTTTTCTGCCTGTCCAGTCTCCTTAATTTCTCTTCCCTTTCTCTCCCCTCCCCACATTTTCCCTGTGCTCCCTCTTCTCCTGGTCTCCCTCACTGGTAGGACTTGTGGAAAGAGGTGTCAGCAGCTTGCTTTTCAATGCAAGCTAGGACGACCTGCCCAGGGGTGGCACTACCCACAGTGAACTGACTCACTGCCCCTACTAATCACTAATCAAGAAAATACCTGTAGACTTGCCTATGAGTCAATATTATGGAAGCGTTTTCCCAAAGGCGGTTCCCTCTTCCCAGACATCCTCAGCCTGTGTGGAGTTGACAAAATGAACCAACCTATCCAGACTATGAGGAAATACTTGTAGAGTATTTGTAGAAGAAATAAAGGAATTATTATCTAAAATATAGACAAAGAACTCTTCAATAGGAAAAGGAAACAGATTAAACTATATATATATATATATATATATATATATATATATATATATATATATGTAAAATGGGCAGAAGATCCTAACACAAACCCCAACAAATAAAAAGGAGAGATGGTAAATAAGCTTATGAGAAGACAATGTGTATTATGTGTTATTGGGATAAAGGCAACTTAAAGCAATGATGAAATACCATCACATACTTGTTTAAGTGACTGAAATCTAAAATGCCCAGAATGTCAAATAAAGATGTGAAATTAATAGAAGCTTAAATTTAATTTTGGTGGGTGCACAACGCCATTTAATGGCTTCTGACAAAGATAAACACACTCTGTGACTGAACAATTCTGTTCTTTGACACTAGCCTATAGACTTAAAAATATCCACACAGAGGCCTGCACAAGGAGGTGCAGAACACTTTGATTCATGATGTGGAAGCTTGGAAATGACTAAGGTGTCCTTGAGAAGGCAGCATGAGTAAACCTCTGTACATTTCGAGAGTGGAGTATTAATCAGTGGGAAAGAGAAATGTGCGACTGAACCAGTAAAGGGCATGGAGGAAATTTTAATAATAGTGAGAAAAGCTGGATTGAGAAGGCAATGACACTGTGGGAAAGGCAAAAACAAAGCGACAAAAATAAAAAAATCAGTGGATGGGAAGGATCAATGAAGTAGGAAGGGCAGAAGAAATAAATGGAACACAGAAGGTATTTAAGCCAACTAAACACACTTTACACATGCCGTAGTGTTTAGTATTTAGTATTTAGTCCTTTGTCATAATCCATGGAACTTAGAACACCCAGGGAGAATCCTGGTACTTTTTGTGGTTATGATGTCTCCATCTAGGTTCATCAATTGTAGCAAACATACATCTAGTGTGGCTTGTGGATGATGGAAAAGAGCTATTGACTTCTTGGTATCAGAGGCATGTAGGAGATTTTCCTCTCATAGCTCTAAAAATGCTCTGAAAAGTTCTCTTGAATATTTTTGTTTGCTTTTGAGAGAAAAATGGAAAGAAGTAGACATCTAGGATGTACTTACATTGTGCTTTTGATGGAGGTGATATAGATTTTCTTTTAAGGGACATATATAAGTTCTTTGAGGTGTTTTGTGTGTAGTGAGTGGGGTCTCATAATTATTATTGTGAGAAATCAGTTATTCTCCAAGCACTCCTTAGAGCCTGTCCCTGACCATGCAGCCCAAACCAGCCTATTCCTGGCATAAGTGGGTGACAGTTTTAAGGCTGGAACTGGCAAGATGCGGTTAAAAGGCTACCTTCTAATGCTACTCACTAATGTTTGCCCTTCTTGTTCTTTGCTGGGATCATCCAGACTTCCTTCCCACCCTACTTGCTGGTGTGCTCTTTTGTCCCCAACCACTTTGCCCACTTTTCAAATCAATGCTGAAGACCAATATGTGCATTTTAAACTAATAATTTCTTTCTTTCCCCATCCTTTCTCCTCTCCATCTCTCCCCAACTCCTCTCCTTTTTCTTACTTTTCCTCTCTCTCTCTCCTTCTCTGTGTCTCTCAACTCTGTCTCTCTTCTTGTTCTTCTTATTATTCTGTGAGTAATAGTCTTAATTCATTCTCTCCTCAAAACCTTGCATGGAGGGAAAAACAATCAACTTTTCCCCAGAACACCACTTTCATTCTGGTCTCTCTGTTTCTTTCTTTGTTTCAGAGACAGTGGGTTCTGGTGATTATTAAGGGTACAGTGGATTCAGTACCAATCAGATTTCTTACTAGCTTAGAACATGATAAACTTTGGTCTTACGAAATCAAACGCAGGGGAACAACCTATCATTCATTTTGCTATAAATGAAATCCAGCCCTGTCAACTTCAGCTCTCTACACACATAGAAATATAAATATGCTGCGAATCAATTCACTTCTTATTCACACCATTGGTGAGACAAATGTTTGTGAATGTTTGAAAATTACCCAGAGATCGAAAATTATTTTCTTACAATCACCCTCAACTTTTTCTCTCTGTGTCTAAAATATCTCGTACATCTTACATAACTGGCTGTCAACTTCACTGTCCATGAGACTCCAGTTTACATAGCTCTGCACACTCAGATGCAATCCCTTCCAAACTCTCTTTAAATCATTCTCATTTGCTTCCTACACCAGCTTCTTTTGAAATGTAGCTGTCCTTCCCTGCCATCATCCTGGCTTACCATTACACAACACACATACTATCTAGACTGATTTGATTTACACAGAACTCTTAAAGGAGTGTTCATGTCCTTTAGAAAGCTGTTGTATTTTAGCGTTGACTGGAGGGGGAAGTTCATCAACACACTTTCAAGACTCCAATGGACTGTCTCACCCTCACTGTCCAAACTTAGACATCATTCATCATAAGCTTTGCTCTAGGCACACCAGCATCCTCCTGTCTTTCATGTCTCAGTAACACACACGTTTGGTCTCAGCCAATATTTCTCCTCCGAGTCCCCACCTCACCTACACAGAGGGTGAGCTTTAAGCATCACCCCGTATTCTGGAGAATTTCTGCAATACTGCCACTGAAATAACAACCAATGGACATTTCATTTTCTTAACATTCTGCTTTGTTCTTTCCAGGCCTTTGATGCAATTCTCAACAGAGAACTAAGCAAATGCTAGCAGATCCATATGGAATCAAACCAGCAGGGAAAGAATTTGCTTTGTTTCACAATCTCCCCATGGTGGTAAAACAACAGGGCAGCCAGGGTACGGAAATGCTGACTTGGTGTTTACTCAGCCTGGAATGTTAGTCGTGGTTCCATCAACCTTCCTACATTCTTGCCATGGAAAATTGCATTATTTGACTAAAAAAAAAATCTTATAATTGAATTAGCTTTTATTAGATCTTGACTGGGTTTATCACAAACACTTTGTTCTCTCTGTCCTAATGGCATATTACTTTAGAGACTGATTCTGCAGCTCTTGCTTAGAAATAAAGTTCTACAAATCAATTCTTGGTGATAATGATACCCTGATATCATTAGCTCTGCCCCAAACTCTGCTTCTGTTCTCAAACCATACTAACAATGAGGATTTATTGAAAGTGTAAAGGAGGAAATTATTGTCTTTACTTCTGAATGAGATTCCGAGTTTGTTCTCTTTTTCTGGAGTAGTTTCATGAGCCGCAGGTTGAGAACCACTGTAAGCGACTTGGCTCGGAGGGCTGATTTGTCTTGTCAAAATTTCATAGCAACTTGAAATGTGTTGCCAGTTTGGAAAATAGAGAATGCATATTCTTCTTGGTGTTCTTGAATTTGTCAGTTGTCCTCTTTTATGAATGGATATTTTAACAAAGAGAAATTTCACCACATTAATATCATATAGCTGTTGAAATGTGGGGTCTATCATTGCTTGGAGAACTACTATTAATTCTTGAAAAAAAAAGTAATCTTATGTTTTTTTCACAAAACCCCAAAATAACCAATAAGTGTTTACTACTTTATAAACCAATTAAAGTAAATTTAAATTAAAACAAAATTATGAGCTAAACTAAGATCTTTTTTTGTTTTGTGTAAAAGACTTATAAACATGTTCATCTTTTATTGTAAATAAAGAAAGCCATTTCTAATAAGGCAGTAAGAACTAATATTAGTGTGTGTCTAACGTATATACACCAACAGCAAATCCATGTCCCTATCACTCCTGATCCATTCCCTAGAGTTCTTCTGACTATTCTGTGTCTATTCCTGTGGCCTACACTATGTTCATCTCAAAGAAGTGACATTTTAAAAATGGAAATAAATTACATGGCTTTCCTGTTTGAAGCCTTCCCAATGACATACTTTAATACTTAAGCCCTTATCAGAAAGTTCCCGAGCAACATGCACCCTATCTTCTGCTGAGGCTTCATTTTGTTCTCTTCTTCCTCCTCAACTCTTGCTGCCCTACACTGGCTTTCCCGCCACCTCTGAGACACAGCATTCTTAAGTATACCTAGATCTTTATATCTTCAATTTCTTTTCATTAAAACATCTGCTTTCAAATACTCTGCAAGTACTTTGAGGCTCCCCTGTGTCATATCCTTACCGCTAAGAAGAATATCTTCATTCATCTTCTAAAATGGCTGCGGCTTTTTATTATGCTTGATTCTCTCACTTGGCAGTTTTGATCATGATTATTATATATAAAATTATAGAATTATTTTTAATTAAAAAAATCAGTGCTTTTCTTTCCAATATATAATACAAATTTGATGATGTCAGGGATATCATAGTGTTTATCCTATATCCTCTGATCTTTAATAGTACCTAACCTACAGTAGGACTTCAAAAATATTTGTCTAATAAGCTAATAAATCAATATATAGCATTATAAAATGTATTATGATTCATCTTGTGATTCAATTAATAATTTTAATAAATTTGTTATTATTTTCCATTCCTAAAAATTCCTTCTTGATGATATCCCATTTAATTGGATGCTAAGTATTTTAAAAATGTTTATTGATATTTATAGATAAAATTAATGTATAGATATCTGTGTTATCATTCAAAACTCTCTAAAATAAGCAATCTTTCTATGATTTTTAAGTCTTGTATTTTTCCATAAAAGGGTAATTTCTTGAAAACCTGGAAGAACACATCGATGAAATTACTGAGCCTGGGGCAGTTCTTCAATTGTTTGTCTTTTCAGTGTGAGTAGAGTCACCAGATACTTGATTTCTTCTTGTTCAAAAAGAACTCATTTTTGTCTTAAAAAGTATATCTAGTTAGAAGTTTCAAGTTTGACATCATGGTACTTCATACAATTTATGATTTTAGATTTAAGAAAACCCACTTATTTCCTGAAGTTTTACACCTTTTGTTTCCAGTTGTATGACCCTGTGTGTGGTCAGTATGCTCAGCTAGCTACAAGTCACTTCTCCCATGAAAACCCCAAGGTCTCTAAAATTAACCCTGCTTTGCTTCCCATTCACTGGACCTACTGCCCAGCCTTCATGTCCTAATTTAAGTACAGCATTGGGATGTCATTCCTGACTACTTCAGTTCCTCCAGGTTCCAATCCATCATAGTTTACTGCATAGAAAACAATGTATAAATAAGGCAATTACTGAGGGAAAAAAAGCAAGGTTAAATACATTATACGTATGTGTGTGGGTTGAAAGGGACTTGTGTGCAGTTTCTGTAGAACTGGCAATATTCCTTAATTTAATGGTTAAATGGATGTTTTGCTTAGTGATAATTGCCTGAACTATGTATTTACACATACTGAACTATTTTGATGCTGTATTTCACAATAAAATGGCTTTATGAACTCAAAATACTATTCTTATTTTTCTTATTTTCCTGGCAAAACTTCACCACAGATCTGGCTGCTTTTTAGAGATAGCTGCTTGGGCATTAATTTGTGGTGACTTGGAATTACAGAAAATTTAAAACAAGAAAGTAACATAATAAAATTTAAGAAGATCAAGTTTAGGAGCCGGAAAACCATTTCTGAAGAAATTTCAATTGTTCCCTGGAGATGTTGCCTCCAGCTTAAATGAAGTTACAGGGACCAGATTTAGTGTTACGCCTGACTGAGCATACCAATGACCAAAATGAACAAGACTCTGGTGAAGGGGCTGAATATTAGGCAATGCAGGACAATGATTCCTGAGAGACTATTAACAAGTGAACCAAGACTTGAAATTCCCCAAATCATTTCCATTGAATTATAAAATGGAGAAGGAATACATGCAGAGCCCAGCGGATCCACAGGGTGATGAGACAGAGCTGTCTACTGGATAGACAAAGGAATGATGAGACTTACTAGCCTTAGCCTAAGGGTTACTTTAATTCTGCAGTCATAAAAAACAAGCAAACAAACAAAAAACAAGGCATTGGAGGCTTTGCTTCCAAATAACTGAATTCTAGATAATAATCAATAATATTTATAGCAATGCAAAAATATGTAGCATATTTTTGCAAATATATAATGTCTATATTATATATAAATTTATAATGTCTAGAATCTAATAAAGATTCATGATATGCTCAAAGATGCTGAAAGACACAGCTAATGTTGGGCAGAAAAACAGTCAGCTAAGATCCATCCAGGCAAAAGGAATCTTTATATGTGGTAAGTAGGAATGTAAGTTAGATCATCCTCTATGGAAATCAGCATAGAGATTCTACAGACAACTAAAACCTGAACAACCATACAACCCAACCCAAGATTCATGGATCCATACCCAAACTAGTCAAAATCAGCATACAACACACATAACTGCACATTCATACTACTGTAGCACCATCCATAATTTCCAGAACATGGACCAGCCTAGGTGCCCATCAATGGATGAGCTGGTGAGAAAATGTGGTGCATATATACACAATGGAGCATTATTCAGTCTAAAAGAGGAATTAAGTCATGTCATTGGCAGGAAAACTTTGCAATTGGAGATCATTAGTGAAATAGCCCACAGTCAGAAACTTAAATATCATGTTTTTCCTCCTGAAGATCTAGATTTTTACAAAATGACTTGAATGTTGATATAACACCATTTGGAAAGAGGAAGGGTGCAGCTGGAAGTTTTTCTGTGTCCCGCCTGGCCCGTGGTCAGGACAAATCTCTCTCACCCACCAGTCCTGCAGCCACTCAGACCCAAGTAAACATACAGAGGCTTATATTATTTACGAACTGCATGACAGTTAGCTCAAGCTTATTACTGACTAGCTCTTACACTTAAATTAACCCAGAATTCTTATTTATGTTTAGACAAATGGCTTGGTACCTTTTCTCAGTTCCACCTTCACATCTTGCTTCCTCTGTGTCTGGCTGGTGATTCCTCACTCAGCCTTCCTCTTCCCAGAATTCTTCTTATCTACTTGCCCCATCTATACTTCCTGCCTGACTACTGGATCAAGAGCCTGATGCTCTGTCTGTAGTTACAACTGGCCAATCAGCATTTTATTTATCAACCAATCAGAGAAACACATATTCACAGCATACAGAACAACATCCCACAGCAGAAGGGGACTGGGATAAGAAGGGAAGGGTTACAAGAGAGGATAATACAGATATGCATATGATCAAAGTACATTATATGCATGAATAAAGCTGTCAGAGTGAAATCCAACATGTTACACAATTGCAAATGTTAATAAGTAAAAGAAATTGATGCCAAATTTCAATAACAAATATTAGAATTAGTAGATAAAAACATTTAAAGCTTTAATTTTCCTATAGGAAAATGGTGCTATGTAGAACAGAAGTTTTAAAAAGACCCGCACACCACACTTTTAGAAATGAAAATGCCAGAGAAGGTAAACACAATGGATGGAACTAGAAAATTAAATAATATAGAAGAAAAGATTGAATTGGAAGAGAAAGCAATATGAACCATGTAGATAGATTATAAGAAAAAAGCCTGGGAAGCGTATTGGTGACTTGTTCCACAGCTTCAAGTCATTCATGTGACTGGATTTTGCAAAGAAGTGACAGAAACAAAACAAAGCTTCTGAGTACAAAGAGACAACAGCATAAAAGTTCTAATCTTTAAAAAATGTATTTATTTTTAGCTTTGTGTACATGTCTGTGTGTGTGTGCATGTGAGTACAGGTGCTCTCAGAGTTGTGGGATTCCCTCGAGCTGAAGTTTCAGGAGGCTGTGAACTGCATGGTGTGGGTTCTGGGGACTGAACTCATGTCCTTTGTAAACACAGCATGAGCTCTTAACTATTGAGTCATTCCTCTAACCCTGAAAAGTACAATTTCTGGCCTGCTAAGTGTTTATGAAAACAGAATTACAAGGTTCTTTTTTATGTCCCGTAAATAGTTCAATTGAAGCAGGTCACCAAAAAGATTTCCAGGAGAAGGAAATCACTGCCTTGGAAACAGAGCGTTTTGAATCCCTTTTAGACTAAAGGAGTAAGAATGCCTGGTGTTAAAACCAAAATTTTGAAAATTATCAACACTGACTGTAGTACAGTTTCCAGAGAAGCCATTCAACTGGAATTGTGATTAGGCTTTATGTGTGTGTGTGTGTGTGTGTGTGTGTGTGTGTGTGTGTGTGTGTGTGTGTTGTGCATGTGTGCGTAAATGATATATATGTATTGTCTCTTCTTGTTGTTTTTTAGTATTCCAGGATGTTTTTCTAAGTAGTTGTTTACAAAAATTTGCATATTATTTTTCTGTTTCTTGTAAATTAGCATCCCTAACTGGCTAAATGATATTTTAGGTTTCCAAGATCCTCTGTGGTATTCATCAGAGTAACTCAAGCTGAGTACATTTTTTGCTAACACAAATTTGTTGCTAAGCAGATTTGGTGCATCTAATTATGTAATACTTATCCGTTTCCCTAGGAAACACCCCAAATTTTACAATATTCTGGAGCCTCAAATTCAGCAAGTACATGCTTTGTGCTTCTTCCTTGATGCTGGGCAACAGAAGTGTCCATGATGAATCAGGATTTATTGCTTCTGTCACTATAACATTGAACTGAAATAAAACTCTCATAAGTGAATAATGAGTCTTTATTTCAAAGGGTGTTGATTGCAGCTTCCATTAGCTTTTGGGTGTGTAGGAAGCTCACATTTCAGAACTTATAATAATTAGAACAGAACAGGCATCTTATATGTGATCCTTAAACTGCCATTACGTACTGACTATGCCATAAATGCAGGTCCTAAATTTTGACAAGCTTAATGGAAGTTGCATCTCAGGCTGGACAGGAACCCTGTCAGTCTTGACTCCAGAAATGACATCTTCATGTGGTGTTACTTCACTCTTGGGAAGATAGGTCAGCCCCCAAATGAACCTTGGCTTTTTACAAACCAGTGGTGATGGAGTTATATCTTCCTGTTGAGACCTTTTCTATTGATTCTTCCTACTGAGCAGGCTTCCTATACAGCCAACTGGAAAGGGGGTTCATATTTTCATCACTGTTGATTATAACTTTCTATTTCTGATTTCCACCATCTTTATGATGGAAGGATTCACATGACTTTCTTGGAAGACACTCTAGATTCTCTGATTTTAATCATTCAATTTGTGCTTCTGCATTATTTGAACCATGTTTATGACATCCTTGTCATAAATTATTTTAATATTGGTATTTTTAACATTTATTTTATGAATGTAATTTTCATTAATGTTAAAATTTAATTGTGCAGGAGGGGAATCCGTGGCTGATATGTAAAATTAAATTAAATTATAAAATAAAATTAAAAAAAAATTAATTGTGCATCTCTATGGACTCAAGTTTATACAAGTTCTTATCCATGGTCATAGCCTTCTTATATTCATCAGTTTGAACAACCATTAGGCTGATAAACATGTATATACAACACTATTTATGTGATTGCTATATGTGTATGTTGAAAAATAGAATGGACAAGAGAATGTTTACCTGATAATACCAGCTGCTATTCCATGATCACTTCCAATGCCAGAAAATATTAAACAAGTGTAATTCTCAAGAGCAGAAGATCCTGGATATCTTCAGGATCATAGCAACAAACTATACAGAACACTTTGTTCCCTAAAAGATAGTTAGAAATCAGTTTAAACTCATTAATTTTCTTGACATTATAAAACAAAGTCTGCAGGAAATTTCTCACCTTCAAAACTAAAGCTAACATGATTTACTAGATATAAGACATGGATCTCCTCTGGCTTAGTGTCCTCTAAGATCTGCTCTGGGTGCTGGGATAGATGGATGTATACAAATAAATGCCTCAGTGACACAAGGTAATTTATCTTGACTTGACTGTTGGAAATAAGTATTGATTTGTGTGCAAGACATACTAACTGAATGATGTTTTCAGCCTCCTTGTTCATCCTGATGTACTTTATATGCTTGGGCTTGACAGTCCAGTGATTGATCTTTGATTTGTTAAATTATTCTGTACAAAAGCAGGGCTTTAGTATTGTCTTATTTGGGATGGAATCTCAAATAAGAAAGCTGATGACATCAAGAAGTTCTGTTCTCTGGACCACTCATTATCTTACTCTTTGGACCAACACTTATCCAATATATAAGAAATCTAAAAAGTGTTACCCCCTTCCTCACTCAAAGTTTTTCAGGTTACTCTCATTTATCTTTAAGGGAAGATATTCATTTTAATATAAATAATAATGAAGAGAAATTATTTAATATTTAAAATTGAAAAATATTTTAAATTTAAAAATATAGAAATATAAAACTGATTACTTTTTATAATTCATTTTTGACTGACAGAATTTCATATGTAACTAAATAATTTTCATACTCTCTTTTCTTTATCCAATTTAGATTAATGTTACTGATCCAGTTCTTTCTTTTAAGTTCCAGGTTTTTCTATATGCAGACTCAAAGCCTTGACTATAAGAATTTGAACAGTAATTGGAAACTCAGATGAAAAGTATCTTGTCTTGTTCCATTTTAACAGAACCACAAAATGGTGAAACTTGACTTTCCATACAATTTTCTTAAGAAGGATATAATTTTTTATAATTTACTTACTTCTGAATCATCTCATTTATTAGAAGTGTCCATTTGTTGGTAATAAAGCTTGCAGAATAAAATACTACCTGTGTTTAAGTAAGCAGTGGAGTTAGTATATAATCTAAACAAAAGGACTGCAGAATGTGCAGTTTGGGTCTTTGACTCATCCACTATTTCCCACTATTGACCTCAGCAGGTGTGAGGAAATGTGGTAGGTGTTGAGGGACACACAGTCAGAGAAAGGAAAAAATACCAAAATCAGGGACAATGGGTGACAATCACTTAAATTCATCATGATGTGATTTAGTATATCAGGAAATTCTGGATTCTTCAAACTTTTCCTTTCTTTGTGAAATTGATGAGGAGAGGATGGGGTGCAATCAGCCACAGGAATGTAAAAAATAAGGAAACAAAACAGTAAGGCATTTGATTTTCTACATGCAGTAGCAAAGGAAGGCATCTCTTTTGTTTTGTTTGATTTTTTTTTCCAGTGTCCAAATGTCATTTCTTTGATTCCCATTATCTCCCTTTGGGAGTTTCTTTGAAGGAACATGGATTCCCTGCTTTGGGTTTCTTTGTATGTACTAGAGCTACAATCACA
>CABHPR010000131.1:47562-70147 GCA_902168415.1 Peromyscus melanophrys
GTGTGTGTGTGTGTGTGTGTGTGTGTGTGTGTGTGTGTGTGTGTGTGTGTGTTTTGCTGGAGATCTGACCGAGAGTCTTATATAAACTAGTATAGCAATCTACCGCTGTGCTACATTTCCAGTTCAGGAATAACCACTAATGTTTATTCTTAGTTTTTTAAACTCTGATCTTACCAGCATCCTAAGGAACCTTGAAGATTGCAAACTGTTTGTATAAACATAACCTAATTTTTATTTGCCTTATATTTGTAAGGTAGACACATTTGAACGCCAATGCCAGAGGAAGGAACTGAGTGACTCAGTGATTCCATGCATTAGTCAAGGCTGTGGTGCTGAGGAGAGTGCCAGTCTCAGATCCTTCTTAGCTTCTTTACTTCCAAGATAAAATTAAGAAACTGTGGTTCACTGCACAGTGTCAGTGAGGGTTTGGATATGGGATGTAAAGTAATAAATATGGATAAAATGTCAAAATCTTTGGGCCAAATTGCTCCCTTTGGTGTCTGTCATTTTCTGCCAGGAGAGCATTGAGGCCAGGAAACTAGTCTCTCAGTGGGAATTACAGGAAGAAACCACTTGAATCACAGCTTAGACATTCAGCCCAACCAGAGCAGCCTTCAAGAGCTGTCTTCTAACCGCAACTTGCAGAGTCAACATAAAGAAGCCAATAAATCATGTTTATCAAATGTCTCATTAAAATTACATTGGCATTTTGCCTTGTGAGTACACGAGTCTATGGTTGTTAGGCTTAAAGATGATAAAGATGGTAACAAGTAACAAAATGCCCAGAACTATGAGAGGGAAAAAATACTGTATTTGTGTAAATGAATTTTATTTAAAAAATAATACGAGGAAAATTTGTGGATAATGATGGTGACTTCAAGCTTCCAGAGAACACTTCATATTTTTGTAGGAAATATTCAGTGACCTAATATTGTGACTTAGCTGGATATGGATGCCCTGTGACAGTGCTGTGGCAAGATATGATATGTGTATTAAAGTACTGGTATTAGAGGGGGTAAAGTGGTATTAGAGGGGGTGAAGAGTATTCTTTTATAATTTTTATGATTTTCATATGTAGATATCTTTTGAAAATTTATTGGCCATGGTTTAATAACTAACAATTTATGACATGGAAGGTTTGTATTTGGTAATTATGTATAAGCAATGCTCACTGATGTATAATAGAAAAGTTCTGGTTTTACTGAAATTAAATTTTGAAAGTAGGCATAGTTCCTTGGACCACGCTTTTATAAAATTTCAATAAATAATACTAGAATGATTGAATAAATAAATGGGATATCCTTTGGCCTATTTTTCTTACACAGAAAAAGAAGATAAAAAACACGTGTAATCATGTTTCTAATGAGGAAACTTTGATCCAGCCCTTGCTGTAGTCCTTGCCTGACTGTGAAAGCTTCCCCAAAATGGTAGGTGTAAAACATTAACTTCCTTCTCCACATCCTGTTTTATTATTTTGATTCATTTTAGATGGAAATCTTTCTAAAATTTTATTCATGCTGTCCTGTTTTTAAATTGACTGACTCCACTAGTTTAAGTCACACTAGTAAAAACCAGTATTTTTTGTCTTTCTCTGTTCTCAGAGCAATAGTGTCATTAATTCCCTCCTTATTTACAGGTAATAAAGCACCAATAGGAAAAGCAACATTCTAAAGTCATGTATCACAGCGTAGAGATGCCAAGGTTTGAATCCAAGCACTTAGTCTCCAGAACTCCTGCACTGAGCCCTAATGCAGTACCACCAGTGGCGCAAACTGAATAGGAGAGGGAAATGGAGGAAGACTTATGATGCTCAGTGTCCATGTCTCTCTGCTTCCTGACTTCTGAGGCAATATAACCACCTCACACATGCTCGCACTGCCAGGACCCACTGGGCCTTACTGCCACAGTAGGCCCTCTCTCTCAAACCATGAGCCAAAAGAAGTCCTTTAAAAATTACTTCTTGTTGGGTATTTAATTAAAACAATGAGAAAAGTAACTAATACAGTACCTAACATCACCAATTTAGCAAATACCAGACCCAGGCTTCTAATCCAAAAGGTATAGTTATGAAAGTCAAAACATGAAACACTGAAAAATGGAGGCAATTTCAATGAAATATTTGTTCTGTTTATCAAAATAATCACATTCACAGTTTAAAAAAAGACACTATGTCATTCATGCTTCCAAGAATAAAGCATCAAACTATATGCTAAAGCCACAAAACGCTAAGTAGCATAGAAGTGAATGGGCATGATAATGGAGATTATAAAAGGAAGATAAAATTATTTTAATACAGCCTTTCTAGCTAGAGCAATAAGACAACTAAAGGAGATCAAGGGAATGCCACTTGAAAAGGAAGAAGTTGGAGTATCACTATTCTTGATATGATAGTATATATAAGTGACCTTAAAAATTCTACCGGGAAGCCCTACAGCTGATAAACACCTTCAACAAAGTGGCTAGCAACAAGATTAACTAAAAAAAAATCAGTAGCCCTCCTAGATACAAATGATAAACAGACTGAGAAAGGAATCAAAGAAACAATACCCTTCACAATATCCACAAAGAATATAAAATATCTTGGAGGTAACTCTAACCAAGCAAGTAAAAAACCTGTGCAACAAGAACTTCAAGTCTTTGAAGAAAGAATTTGGAAAAGATATCAGAAGATGGAAAAATTTCCCATAATCATGGATCAGTAGGATTATTGTAGTAAAAATGTCCATCTTACCAAAACAAACCTACGTATTCAATACAATCTCCATCAAAATCCAAACACAATTCTTTACAGACTTTGAAAGAACAATAACCAAATTCATATGGAAAAGAAAAAACAGGACATCTAAAACAATTCTGTACAATAAAACAACTTCTGGAGGTATGATCATCCCTGATTTCAAGCTCTACTACAGAGCTGTAGTAATAAAAACTACATGGAATTAGCATAAAAACAGACAGAATAATAAATTGAATCAAATCAAAGACCCAAATGTAAATCCACACAACTTTGGATACCTAATTTTTGACAAAGAATCCAAAATTATACAATGCATAAAAGAAAGTACCTTCAACAAATGGTGCAGGTCTAACTGGATGTCAGCATGTAGAAGAATGCAAATAGATCCATATCTATCACCCTACACAAAACAAGTCCAAGTTGATCAAAGACTTCAACATAAAGCTAGATACACCTAACTTGATGGAAGAAAAAGTGGGGAATAGCCTTGAACTCATTGGCACAGGAGATAATTTCCTGAACAAAACACCAATAGTGCAGACACTAAGGTCGAAAATTAATAAATGGAACCTCATGAAACTGAGAAGCTTTTGTAAGTGAAAGGGTACCATAAATAGCAGGCAAAATGGCAGCCACAGAATAGGAAAAGATTTTCACCAACTCCACATTTGACAGAGGGCTAATATCCAAAATATATAAATAACTCAAGAAACTAGACTGACATCATCAAACAACATAATCCAGTTAAAAATGGGGTACAGATTTAAACAGAATTCTCAACAGAAGAATCTCAAATGGCTGAGGAATAATTAAGTAAATGTTCAACATCCATAGCCACCAGGAAAATGTAAATTAAAACAACTCTGAGATTCTATTTTACAAGTGTCAGAATGGCTAAGATAAAAAACACAAGCAACAGCTAATGCTGGATAAGATGTGGAACAAGTAGAGCACTCCTCCATCGCTGGTGGGAGTGCAAGCTTGTACAATCACTTTGGAAATCAACATGGTGATTTTCCAGAAAATTAGGAATCTATCTACCTCAAAATACAGTTATACTACTCCTGGGCATATATCCCAAAGGACACTCTATCCCACCACAAGGACACTTGCTCGACTATGTTCATAGCAACTTTATTCATAAAAGCCAGAATCTGGAAACAAATTAGATTTCCCTCAGCTGAAGAATGGATAAAAAAAATGTGGTATATTTACATAATGGGATATTACTCGGGTGTTAGAAACAATGACATCAGGAAAATTGAAGGCAAATGGATAGAACTAGAAAAAAATCCTAACAAGGAGGGCTCGAGGGAGGGATGCATTAATCTCCCTGGGAAGGGGAACTATCATAGATCTCATGGGTGGAGGGGGGTGGGAGAATGGGAACAGGAAGAATCAGGTGGGATAAGGATGGAGGGAGAGAGTACTGGCAGAGACAACTGGAATTGGGGGGCATCTTGGGAATGAGCTAGAAACCTAGTACAATGGAAACTCCCAGGAATCTATGAGGGTGACCCTAGCTAAGATTCCTAGTAATGGGGGATATGGAGCATGAACTGGTCATCTCCTGTAACCAGACAAGACTTCCAGTGGAAGAATTGGGACACCAACCCAGCCACATAAGCTTCAATCTACAATTTGTCCTTCCTACAAGATGTGCTGTGGTGAAGGAGGTACCAAAATTGTGTGAGTGACAAATCAGTGATGGGTCTAGCTTTTAAGACTCATGTCATGAGAAGGAGTCCACCCTTGACATGCCCTAGTGGGCTAGGACCCAGAGACTGGACCTTCCAGAGATCTAGGATACAACCAAACATGACTCTGTGTGTGTGTGTGTGTGTGTGTGTGTTTGTGTGTGTGTGTGAAATGATTCCTAACACTATTCTGCTTTACTGCTTTACTCATAGATTGGTGCCTAGCCCAATTGTCATCAGAGAGACTTCATCCAGCAACTGATGGAAACAGATGCAGAGACCTACAGGCAAACATTAGGCAGAACTTGGAGAGTCCTATGGAAGAATGTAGGAGGAAAGATTGTAGGAGCCAGGGGAGTCACGGACACCACAAGACAGCCCACAGAACCAACTAACTTGGTCTCAGGCGCTCACGGAGACTGAATCAACAACCCGGGGTGGGGGGGGGGCATGCACAGGACTGACCGAGGCCCTTTGCATATGTGTTACGGTTGTGTAGCTTGATCTTGTAGAACTCCTAGCAGTGGGAGTAGGAGCTGTCTTTGACTCCTTTGCTGGCTTTTGGGACCCCTTTCCTTTTACTGGGTTGCCTTGTGCAGACTTAACAAGAAGGGAGATGCCTAGCCTCATTGCAACTTGGTATGCCATGTTTGGTTCATATCCATGGGAGGCCTGCCCTTTTCTGAGGAGAAATAGAGGAGGAGTGGATGGGGGGGGGGAGGAGGGGGGGAAGGTGGTGGGGGGAAGGCCTGGGAGAAGAGGAGGGTGGGGAAACTGCAGTCATGATGTAAAATAATGATGATGATGATGATGATGATGATGATGATGATGAAAGAAAAATTCTTTCTGGTAGACTTGGCTTTATACAGATAACAGGAAAAGTTAAAGTCTGGTTTTTAATTTATGCTACTGATTTTTTTTTTTTACCCTTTCACCAATTAACCAATACAATTGTATTTTAAGAAAAAAATTAGGAAAGCCTTCTTCTGCTCATCTCACTCTTTGTTCCTACCCCAACCCCCCTTTCTCCTCCCTCCCAGCCCTCCTCACTTTCCTTCCCTTCACCTCGCTCTCCTTTTCAAGGTAATATACCAGAGACAGCAGAGTTTACAGCAGTCTTCTGGGGTGTAGCATAGGATCTCATGTGTCAAAACCTCATCTGATTATTCCCCACCCGGTCTCATTGTGGCCTGGCAGTTCGTCTACACTAGCACCTTTTTTCCAAGTATTAAACAATTTTATACAAATATGCTTCCTAAATAAGATTTTAAATTCATTGGTCCATTACTAAAATGAAACCCAAACACAATAGCAGATTTATAGAGAGTAAACACTAAGTATGTGATGGGTATATTAACAGATGAATAAAAAACACCAAATATGTATTTATGTATATATATTTATGCATATATATTTTTATGTATATGTATATATGGGGTGAGTAATATTTCATCTACTGTAATAATTTGCATTACTTGTACTTTAAAATTTTATTTATTTGTGTATGTTTCTGTGTCTGTGTATGTATGTGGCCAACAAATACCATGGTGAATGTGTGGATCAGAAGACAGTTTTCAGACTTTGGGTCTCTTCTTCCTCTATGTGGGTCCACAGGATTAAATCAAGTCATAAGGCTTGGTGGCAAGCACCTTTAGCCACTGAACCTTTTTACCTGATCTTTTTTCCTTTTAAAATTTAAACTTTTTCTAGTTCAATTTTGCTATTTAAAATAGAATGCTTAATATAATGTTTTTATTCAATACATTACTTATGTGTCATTTAAATGTGTGATCAATCATGAATTGAAAAAACTCAATTCAAGACTTTAGTATGATTTTGGTGGTCTTTGTTACTATATTAGTCAGGGTTCTCTAGAATAACAGAACTTATGGAATGAATTTCAATACATAGAGATGGGATTTATTAGAATGACTGAGAGGCTGTGGTCCAGCTAATCCAACAATGGCTGTCTATGAATGGAAAATCCAAAAATCCAGTGGTTATTCAGTCCACGATGCTGGATGTCTCAGGTGGTCTTCAGTATATGCCGGAATTCTGAAGAAGTAGGCTCTAAAACTAGTGAAGGATAGACTTGCTTGTGAGGTGAGAGCAAGAAAACAGTGAGCAAGCGTAAGATTTCTTTCTTCCCGTCCTTTATATAGGCTTCCAGCAGAACGTATGACCCATATTATAGGTGGGTCTTCCCATCTCAAAAGATCTGGATTAAAGGCGTGCCTTCCCACTTTAAATGGTTCAATTAAGCAAAAATCCCTCACAGGTGTGTCCAGCCATTTATTTTCTTTTGGTGAGGGGCTTCTAGTTAATTCTAGATGTAGTCAAGTTGACAACCAAAATAGCCGTAAAAGTTACCTATCAATAAATATTAAATACCTTTTTTAAAAAAAGTTTTATTTATTCTGCTATTTATGTGTATACGCACATGAATGTAGGTGCCCACAGAGGCAAAAAAAAAAAAAAAGTGCATCAGATACCCTGCAGCTAGAGTTACAGGTGGTTGTAAGACACAGTGTGGGCTCTGGTAAGCAAACTGAGGTCCTCTGGAAGGATAGGAAGTGCTCTTAACCACTGAGCCTCCTCTCCCCACCCTAAGTACCTTTGAAAAGTGAGCAGAGCAGGGCTGAGAATAGCACCCTAGAGCAAACAGCATGCAAATGTGGGAGATCCAGCTCTTCTAATCTCAAAATGATTTATTTTCTTATTAAGCATTGCTAACATCTATGTTGGGAGCCTTGCTAATTAGGACAGATGAAGAAGACAAGATGCACAGGTTTGATCAATTTTTCTGACAGGAAGAATTTCTCTAGAAGAGGTAGAATCACTCCTATAGGCTAAAAACCTCTCTTTCCTTGGACCAGTGGCTTTTAACCTTCCTAATGCTGTGACCCTGTAATACAGTTTCTCATGTTGTGATCACCCCACCCACAACCATAAAATTATTTCATTGCCACTTCAGAACTGTAATTTTGCTACTGTTTGGAATTATAATGTAAATATCTGTGTTTTCCGGTGGTCTTAGGTGACCCCCTGTGAAAGTGTCATTCAAGTCCAAAGAGGTGGCAAACATAGGTTGAGAATCACCGTCTTATACCCTTTCATATGACTCGTCCTGGGATAACTACAGAGTTATTAATAGTCATGGGATGTAATCAAAACTGTGTGGGTAAAAATAGCTGCTATCTTAGACATTTCCGCCTTTACAGACCAAAGGAAAAAGGAAAAAAAAATCCCAAAATTTAAATTTGTGTTGAATTTTAATTATAAGCTTTTAGAAAACCCATGTTGCATAAATTTTCTTGGTTCATTTTCCTAATTTGTAAAGAGCAGACAAATAGGGATCTGGTCCCCAAGGTATTGCCAAGAGAAGTATGCTTTTCAATACACCAGTGGGAGTGGGGGAGAGATGCTTATATTTTTTCCCCAGCTATCAGGGGCTTGTTTCCATCTTTGCTTTAGTAACTCTAGTTCCAGACAAATTTTCTGGCATGATATGTTAATATACAGTGGTTCATTGAGGTGGCTTCCAAAATGTACATAAGATCGTTCATCTTCCTGTCTGTAAGATGATGCTAAATGTGTTAAATATTGTTAGCAGTTTGAGAGGAGAGGGTTTTAATACCACGGGTAGTTCAGCTAGTCTGTGGTTGGCTTTATATTGGCATGGAATTTTTAGATGTTCATGCTTTATCGCTTTCTGAAGTGGATGGAAATTATATTCTCTTACTTGTATCTCCAAAACATATCACCTCACAGCAAAAGACATGCTGCTGACATCTCACTGGCAGGAGGAACGGTCTGTGTGAGGGATAACAGGCACAGCCCTCTTCCCGGACCTTGCCTTTTATCTTCTGGGTGCCACCTCACCTACCTTCTATAGCCTTGCTGGACAAATCCTAAAATGACCGTTCTGTCAGCCTTTTCATGTGATGAGGACATCCAGACTGCCACAGTTGCCAAATACAGAAAATGTCATTTGCAATAGTCCCAAAGTCATTTCTGTTCTGACTCAGCTGAGACCAATGACACGCACAGAGGCACGTGAGAGCCTTGACACTTGTCCTGGGAAGATACACACTTTCTAAAGAAAGAAAACTATTTTGAAACTTCTGGATGTGACAGCCTTTCTTGTTCACACTCAGTAAACACGTTAGTTGGATTCTTTTGATTATCAATTAGCAATGCGTTTGCTGGTAATCCAGGTATTAATGCTGTTTTTAGCATTAAAAAAATCTGTGGGCAAAAAGTGGAATTTAGTATAGTATAGGTGTTATAGTACTGGGCTGTGGACAATATCCTTGCAACTATTATAATTAATAAACTTTTAATTGGCTATTTTTTCTGTTTGGCTTCAAGAAGAGGTACTTTGAAAAATAATAAAGCACAGGCTTGGACCATATTATAAGGCAAATCACATTTCATATTATTGAATTCCAGATTGAAGAGCTCATAGGGCACAGGAGGCCATGGTCATGAGTCTTCAGACACCTTGAGCCAAGTAGTAACAGTCTATGATCCTAGCTTTGAATTTTTTCTTTCTCCAAGAGGCAATGTTGATTTCTAATATAGAAGAAACCACAAAAGATAGCTCGGGTGACAGTAAAGACCACCATAGTACTGATATAAAGCAGTCAGCTAGACTGGATATGAGGTTGTACACTGCTTTTTGTGCTAAGCTCGGTTATAAAAGGAAAACTATTTTTGAAAAGTAAGACAGAAGTCATTTCAGACTATACAAATGCAACAAGATTATATTTCTTTGACTATGAAATAGGAAAGTGGAGATAGAGAATTCTATTAACTAATATGATCCCCTTTCATGCTTATTTCAGAACAATACACTATAGGAGTGATGTGTAGTTATTACAAGCTCCTGAATGGCTGCTCCAGTATTTTACCTTCACTCTGAAAAGATTATTCTCCCCGTGACTCAGTTTTTCCACCATTAGAATGGGAATAACACAAGTACCTATCATGTTATCACTTTAAATGCCTAAGATGGTGCTTAATAAAGACTGCTGTTTGTAATAATGAAAACTGAAATTAAACAGTGGAGGAAAATTAATTGGGGATACAGATGCCTGCCTTTTGAGAGATATTTTTGATCTAGAGTTCAGGATGGTATTTTGAGGTGTCTATGTAAAGCAAAGCTCATGTGGATGTTGGGTGACAGTATCATCAGAAACACTGAAGCATTTCACTTGGTAAGCTGCAGGAGAGCCAAGACCTCCAGCGAGCTCTAAAGATAGACCATCAGCTTGCACAGAATTTGTCTTGTGCTCGCTTACAAGTCAGGCATAGTATGACACATTCAGTGAGCCTTTTAAAGGATAAGTAAAGTGTGTGAGAACAACAGTATTAACTGGTTGGTCATGAGGCTGTATCCCCTATCAAACTTATGGTGTCTGAAATTGCATCACATTGATTCCGGTCACAAGGGAACTGGTTCCAACTTTTTCTTGTACTCCCCAGTGAGGGGACTGAAGCTATGTTAAGTTCAAGAAGTACGTAGCCACCACGATTTCATTTGAGCAGGGTGAGAGAGATGTTTCCAGTGTCCCAGTGTGGAATGGAATGCATAAGATAGTAGCTCATGATCAAGTGACTGCCCAAAACACAGGGAGAGAAGGGAAAAGCTGAGCAGGACTTTCAGGGCAGGGGACCATTAACATTCTGAAATCCTTTCTGAAAGAACGGGAGGCTATGGACAAATAAAGGCAGCCAGTGAAAAAATTGATCACTTTCAAGGTACTTTTTGCTTCTGGACCTGAAGGGGAAAGTCCTTGGCAATTGTTTTACTGGGATACCAGGGAGGGCAGTGGTCCTGCAAACACTCTTAAGCTTCTTGCATGAAGTATGTTTGTTCTGACAGTTCCACAGCTCCAACTCACTGTATTCCTCTTGGTCGAGTCAAAGTAATGGAACATAGTTGGAAAAGAAACACACAACCCGACTAACTGGTTCCATTTTAAACTCGTGGTCCTTTTTCAAATGGGCATACAGCACTGCCCTGCAGTCCTGAGACAGTGCCCCAAAGTGCTCGTTTGTCTTTGGACCCCACTCCTGGTCCTTTCTTTTTGTCTGCTGGCTGGTTTTTGTGCTGCACAAAGAAACAGGCAGCCCTGTGCCAGAACACTCTCTCCTCCCTCAATAAGCTAGAGACCTGTGCACACCTCTCCTCCCATCTCTGGAGTCTCTTCCTTTCCTGCTTGCTCTGTTACAGGCTTAGCTCCCACATCCCTGCCCATCCCTCCTACATTAGCCTAGCATTCCTTTCTGTTGAATATTACCCCCACCACTGAATCATAATCCTAAAACTGTGCTCAACCCTCAAACAACAATCTACTGACCATTATTTTTCTTCCCTGTATATAAAGACCTCTTGAAGGAGTTAATCTTCTCTGCATCTCATTCCAGCAAATCTGCTCCTCCAGTCCTCTAAAAGCAATCACACCAAGGTCAACAGTCATGAATTCAGTGATGCCTGCCCCTATGTTACACTGTTTGTAGGAGGACACTGTCTTTCTCTCCACAAACTTCCCTTGCTCTCTTCCACCTCAGTGCCCACATCACCTCAACTTCCTTTGCCAGCCCGACTTTCTTTTTTACCACTTACCATTTGGATGTACACTTCATTCAGCCCTGTGGTAGTTCTTCTTGTCTAATTCAACCTCCAGGAAATACCAATCATGACTTTATATTCTGAGAAATCTTGTGTTTATAGCTCCTTCTGGAATCTGGTCTCTGTATCTAATTGTAGAATTGGCAGGCACATTTGACATATCATGGTTTCAAGGTTCTTGGACATTTTATTAACATATCTCTTCTTCTCCCATTCTTTTTCATGCAGTTAGAACAAGCTAGACCTATCAGGTAGGCTTCCCTTGTTCTTCTCGGGCCCCACATCAGCTCCACTAAGTGCCATAGAAGAGGGTCCTTTCCTTCTCTATCATTGGAAGGGACTGATGTAGGACTAGTGGTATTGCTTCATAGATGTTTGATGGACTCTATCAGAGCAGCCATTTGGATCAGGATTTTTGTCTGTGGAACATTTCAGATTTGCTATTCATATCTTATAATTTTTGGCAGGAAGCATTCAAGAAATTTGTCTATTTCATCCGCACTGTCAAATGTGTCAAAATGAATTTATGTATAATATTTCTTTATTATCCTTTTAGAGTGTCAGTCCCCTTAATGCTCTACTTGATAGTTTCCACTCTAGCTCTTCAGTCATTCAGTCTAGCAAGAGCCTTGTTAATTTTATTAACTTCTTCTAATAATTGTGTCTTTTTGCTTCATTATATATTTCTATTATTTATTTCCTCCATTATAAGTTGTCCCTATCAACTTACTTTGGATTTACTTTTTTTTTTTTTTTTTTTACTTCTGGCTTCTCAAGGTAAAGCCAGAAAAAAAATTCATTACACTTCTATTGCTGCCATTAAATACCACAGCCAAAGCAGTTTATAAAAGGTAGGGTTTGCTTGTGTTTACAGTTCCAATGGTATAAGAGTCAGGAAAACAGTCAGGAAGGGTAGCAGCACGCAGGCATGTCGGCAGCAGGGACAAGTTGAGAGCTCACATCTTAAACTGCAAGCAGGAAGCAGAAACTGACTTGGGAATGGCACATGTGTGGCAGGAATCTTAAAAATTCTTATTGATAAAATCAAACCTGAGCAAGGTATTGGGGTGAATCTGGAAGATCAGAGAGACAGAACAAGCCACAGCTAACCTCACTTGGCCAGCTTCTCAGCTGGTCTTGTTTCCTCAGACTGGAAGCTTCTGTGTCCTCATCCCAATGGCTCTCAGCTGAACTGCTGCTCGAAAGCCTGAAGCTTAACCAGTCAAATGCTTAACCAGCCAAATGCTTAACCAGCCAAATGCTCTATTTTCTGGTCCTCACGCCTTATATACCTTTCTGCTTTCTACCACCACTCCCTGGGATTAAAGGCTCACTTTCTGGGATTAAAGGCGTGAGTCACCACGCTTGGCTGTATCCTTGAACAGATGGATCTCTGCCTCTGGAATGCTAGGATTAAAGGTGTGAGTGCCACCATTTTCTAGCCTTTGTATCTAGTGGCTGTTCTGTCCCTGACCCCAGATAAGTTTATTAGGGTGCACAATATTTTGGGGAACACAATACCACCACACACATGTCTTGGAAACCTCAAAGTTCACCGCTGGTGAGACACTTCCTCCATTAAAACTTCCCCAAACAGCACCACCTACTGAGGTCAAGTTCAAATGACAGGACCCATGGATTGGTATTGTCATTCAAACCGCCACAAAATAATCATCATTGATTGTTTAGAGAGGCTCAGTGCTTTTGATGGTAGGGCTTTGTTGTATTCCTAATATACGCACCATCCCAAGGGTGTTTATTTTGTGCGTTATGACCCTGTTTACATAGTATATTAAAAATTAAAATATAAATCCTAATTCTGTTTACTAATGCATTTAAAAATAAAATCGTAAATCCAATACAGGCTAACACGGGCAGCTCTTGTGCTTTTTAAAACAAAAATATTACTAAGAATTCACATTACTTTGTATTTTGGCATATTATCAGGCCTTATAAATGACATCTGGATTCTGCTGCAGAACTTAATCTGTTGAAATACATTGTTTTGACTGGAGTATATAATGAAAAGTCGGTCATACACAAATATGTAGTTGGAAAAGAAGATTTATTTTGATAATTTCTCAGAAGAATGTAGATTCTCTTATGATATGTGTAAAAATTTAGTAAGTACTAGTAGCTTTTCAAAGATTAATTGCAATGTGAAATCTGAAGCCAGAGCTATGAGCTTTCAGATCTCTTGTAAAAATCGACTGGCTGCCAGGATGGGTGGTGCATGTCTGTGATCCTAGCATTTGGGAGGCGGAGGCAGGGGGATCAGAAGCTCGAGGTTATTCTTGGCTGTATAGTGAGTTCAAGACCAGCCTGGTCTACTCGAGACCTTATCTCAACAACAATGGGCAAAAATCTATTGGTTTACCGGAAATTTTTCCTGGCTACACATGCATGTGCCATTTGAAGATTGTCAGCTCACTGAATGGCACAGCTCTTTTGAAAGTTGACATTTCATTACACGGTACTAAAAAAAAAAAAAAGTCACATTTGTTAACATCACCAAAGTTATAGAAATAATTAGCTATTTGCTATTTGGAATGCATGAAGTTCCTGGCAGCATACAGGCTTTGTGAAATTCTATTTTCTTGTGAAAGGCCCCATGACTCTTTACTAGCTGTGCTGGCTACTGGGTGTTTCCTTTGAAGTGAAAGAACTGCTTCATTCATTTTCAACACAGTGTCTTTGGAGTCGTCTAAATTCCAGTAAGCATTCCTTTTCTGACTGATATGATTGGAAGCAAAAACAACGGGAAGATAAAAATAACGTTTACCTCACAGTTCTTACCCCCCATACACTACTTTCACTAAAGGCAAGTGTTGTGCCTTGGCATGCTCCTCACGTGGCCTGAGTCACTTTGCCATAGAGAACAGCAATGAGATGTGTGCATCAGGCTTTTCATGTAATCCTTTATCAACAATATTGATAAGTAATAGTGATGCTTCTTTCCTTAGTACAAGTACATGGTGACCAAGGTGCAGTGATACAACTAGAGTTAGGTAGTGGTGCCACTGCCCTGACTTGTGTGAAGACAACAGCGGTTTTGCTTATTATTGCTTTTGAAATGTTAGCAAAATACCAACCCAATGAATTACAAAGGGCGAATAACAACTTGGTATAAGTAGTATGCATTTGTGGTATATGTAGTTGCATATGCACATAGAGGACAGAGGTCCCAAGGTCCATGTCAGGTGCATTTTGAATCACTCTCTACCTTATTTTTTGATACAGGGCCTCTCGCCAAATCTGGAGATCACTGATTCAGTTAGACTGGTGGCTTGTGAGCCCTCAGGGCCCTACTGTTTCTGCTTTCCCAGAGCTGGGATTAGAAGTATGTACCACTGTACCTAGTTTATATGTATGCTGGAGACTTAATACAGTTTCCATTATAGTTTCATGACAAGCACCTTCCCAACTGGGCTGTCTACCCAGCCCCTCAATTTGCTGTTATTATAAATACTTTCATTAACTGCCTTGGGTAGTCCTCAGATTACTATCCACTACTGTTTGAGAACTCCTGACCTAAACCAATTAGGATAGCTTGTGTATATACACATTTTATAGTGCTTTTCCTAATAAAAAATTTATTGGCTGTAAAATGTAAGAGAAATAATATAAGCAAGAGTAAAGCAATATTGATATTTAAAGAGAATTGCAAACTTTTTGTCATAATATTACTTTAATCCTGTCTATGATTGTCTTACATGTGTTTTATATAAAACACTTGAAAGGTAGGTTTTTACCATCCGTTTACACTTACTAGAATTATGATCATTGCTGCATGCTGACTACTAGTGTACTTACTGTTGGCTCTCTGCTATGTACTTAGTATTCATTAATTTGTTCCCCTAACGATTCTTTAATGTATGAATGCTTATTCTTAGTGAACAGATGAATACCTGATCACTACTCATTAAACAATAAATGTGGCGCTTGAGTCTCTAGTGCTCTCCCACAGGACCTTTAATTTGGGTCCCGGTACCCATGTCAGGATGTTCATACCAGCCTATAACTATCTCCAGAGGGACCCAACATCTCTAGTCTTTTGGGGTATCCTGTACATGTGCACATAACCCCCAACACACACACACACACACACACACACACACACACACACACACACACAATTAAAAACAAATCTTTACAAATAAATACAAAGTTTGTTGACTGTGTGAAGTCACTTGTACAAAACTTCTACACCTCACCTTGCTGCCAGGCAGTCAGTGGTAGCATAAGGATTACTACCTGACTTGCTCGTAAGCCCAGCCTTGCTACTAAATACTGTGATGTAATCTTGGTAGAACCAATGTATTATACTTGCATTTTAGCACATTGATTTCAGATGTTAGTTTTGTGGCTCTTTTTCCAGAAGACAATGAGTTGAGTCCTAGCCATTTAAACAAACTCTTTGGTGAGTGTCCAAGCAAAGTCTAGGTAGCCCAAACCTGTGGCTATGGATGTGGCATTGTGCATCCATAGTCCAGGTACAAAACTATTTCCTTTTGTAAGTGTACCAACTTACCTCCCAGCCCACTTCTCTGCTCATACAACTAATTTTATAGCTAAATTATGTTTAATATAATGATCAGCAATTGTTAGAATCATATTTTTGTAGCTAGACATCTCTTTTAAATCTCTTTTTAAGAAATTTTATTTATGTTCCTATTAAGCTTATCTTCACCAGGTGATGGATCTTTTTATACAATGTATGCCACAGAGAGACTTACAACATATTCTTTCAAGGAACTAAAATGCTTGCCATCATTGGGAGGAAAATTCCCATTAAAATTGCTTTAACTTAGAAAGCGCTGCAGGGTTGAGTGGGGAAGTTACTCGAAGAACAAAAATCAGAATAAAGTTTCCTCCTAAACTACCTGAAATGTTTTTTGGTAAAATATTACATTTATCCTGTATTCTAATTTCCCCATATGGGAAAATATTGTAATAAAAATTTCTTTTCGTTCTCTGTTCATTGATCTGATCAAAGTCCAAGATAGTTACAAAAAGATATTCCTCCATCCAAAAGAAGAAAAATTCTCAAAGAAAACAGAAAACTTGATATCTTTGCATCTGCCAATCAATTGTAACTTATTTGGACTATTATAATACGATAATGAGACTGAATATTCAATGTATAAAAGCCAGTGGTAGGCTAACATCTCAGAATGTCTACCTTCAGTGTGTGACTAGTTGATGCTTGTGGGCTCACATTTCAATTAATCAAACTAGATCAATTTCCTCATCCCTAGTTTCATGAACACTGAAGATTTAAGTGTGCTTCCCATACATCTTTGCTGTGGTATTTAACAAGCTAAAATACAATTCATTGTTGGGAAATAAACTAGGAATAAGAAACATAATATCTCTTTGAAGTCTGGCAAATGCAGTGTTTTTGAGCCCATAAGAGGAGAAGTGACATTTTTTTACTGCCTGCCAAGACTTCTAGTAGCTTAAGTCTGTTTCTTGTTATTTTCTCCTCATTCTTATCCCCCACCCCCCCCACACACACATTTTTTTCTTCTTACACAGGTTAACGTAGAAGACACCTGCTTCACTAGCAACAGCTCTGCCATCCTCAGGCCTTAGGGTCCGACTGAGGACGGGTAGGCTCCTGATGACCTGGCATGGCATACTCCAGCTATTCCTCAACAAGGTGGCACCCAGTCACTAGCATCAGAATGAAAAGATGCTTCCTTCTGTGGACCCATTCCCTTCCCATCTGCCATTGAAAATGCAAGTTGACTCTGCTTTCAGTTCCCTCAATTCATGATTTCTAGGAAATCTATCTTATCATTGGCATTGCAGGGAATTTAAAGCTGTTTAAGTAAGCTGAAGTGCTCGTAAGAAGAGGCTGAGCATTTTAAACCCTTTCCCCAAGAACATTATTTTAATGATATTAGTTTTATAATAAATTGAGCATTTAAAGATATCTTAATTTAGTCATCAAAATTATGCAGCCTGAACAAACACTTACTTCCAGGCACCATTTAAATTCTTAAGGTGTAACGTGGGTCTTTGTGGGGACACTCTCTTAAACTTAAAAAGGTCCGCTATGCCCGATTTTATAAGATGGTATGTGGCTTCTTTCTTCCTGCTCTGATGCGTGTGTGTGTCTCCTAGAATTTTATACTGGTGTGATTATCTCCCACTTCTGAATTTCTTTCATATCAGAAGGTTAAATCAGGTCAGAATTGAGAAGCTGAAAACTGTCTAACAGACCTTGTCATGACAGACCCTCTCTGGCTGTGAAAACAGAGCAAGCATTCTCATTCTGTTCCACATTGGTGAGTGAGCAGAAAGGGTCAACATTGGCTTACTGATGAAATCAAGCATGTTTAAAATAGATGAAAAGAGTTTTCAAAATATTTGGTTATTGGTAGTCATCAAGTAATGTTGCAAAGCACAGCTGAGGTCATTTGAATGACTTTTGGGGGAGGCTTGTGAATATCCATCATGGCATAGAGGTGCTCTGATAGCTGAGATTTTAGACAATTAATAAAAGTCATTGAGGTAGAAAATGTGCAGTTGCTTAAGAGAATGAATTGAAAATTGACAGGAAGAGTGAATTGAATTGACAGGAAGTATTATCAAAATACTGTACACACTTATTCCAAAAGTAACAGTCTAGGCAAAAACATTGGCTTTATTTTTTTAAGATTTTTTTTAATTGTATGTATGTGTGTGAGGGGTCAGGGATGGTATGAGGAGTGCAGTTGCGTTGGAGGCGAGGAAAGGGCATTGGATTCCCCGTAGGCTGAATTACAAAGAGTTGTGAACCATACATCTTGTAGTCTGGGTTCTGAATCCAGGTCCTCTGGAAGATCAGTCATTAGTATTTTCACAGCTATCTCTCCTGCACCAACTTCATTTTATTTTATGTATTTTGAGACATTGTATCACTATGTGGCCCTGGCTGGTTTGGGACTCACTATGTAGACAAGGCTGACTTCAAACTCAGAGATTCACCTTCTATGCTTCTGGAGTGCTGGAACTAAAGGTGTATGATGCATACATATGTCTATGGCACATGGGTAAGTGAACAAGAGCAGAAGGCTACCTGCAGTTTGGTGTCTGACTTATCACCAGTAAGACCACTCTTTTTTTTTTTATTAGTCTGTGTATTTTTTTTATTTAAATTTTTTTTTATGAATTTTACATACCAACCACAGATCCCCTTCACATCCCTCCTACCACTCCTCCCCAGTCTCTCCTCCCCAAACACCACCATCCCCTTCTCCAAAAGGGTAAGGCCTCCCATGGGAAGTCAGCAAAGCCTGGTACATTCAATTGAGGCAGGACAAAGCCCCTTTCCCCTGCATCAAGGCTCAACAAGGCATCCCACCATAGGTAATGGGCTCCAGAAAGCCAGCTAATGCACCAGGGATAGATCCTGATTCCACTGGCACGGCCCCTCAGACAGACCAAGCTATACAACGGTCTCCTCTATGCAGAGGGCCTAGTCCAGTCCCAAGCAGGTTCTACAGTCGTAGGTCTAAAGTTCATGAGTTCCTGTGAGCTTGGTTCAGTTGTCTCTGTAGACTTCCCCAGCATGATCTTGACCCCCTTGCTCATATAAACCCTCTTCCCTCTCTTCGACTGGACCCCTGGAGCTCGGCCTGGTGCTTGGCTATTGATCTCTTCATCTGCTTCCATCAATTACTAGATGAAGGCTCTATGATGACAATTAGGGTATTCACCAATCTGACCAGGGTAGGCCAGTTCAGGCACCCTCTCTAGCATTGTTAATAGTCTAATCTGGGGTTGTCCTTGTGGATTCCTGGGAATTTCCCTAGCACCAGGTTTCTCCCTTACCCTGTAATGTCTCCCTCTATCAAAATATCTCTTTCATTGCTCTCCCACTCTGTCCCTCCCCCAGCTCGACCATCCTGTTCCCTCCTGTTCTCATCCCCATTCCCTCTCCTCTATTGCCCCCGCTTCCCCAGTTTACTCATGGAGATCTCCTCTGTTTCCCCTTCCCATGGTGATTCATGCATCCCTCTTAGAGTCCTTCTTGTTACCTAGCTTCTCTAGAACTGTGAGTTATAGTCTGATTATCCTTTGCTTTACATCTATTATTCACTTATGAGTCAGTATATACCATGTTTGTCTTTCTGAGTCTGGGTTACCTCACTCAGGATGGTATTTTCTAGTTCCATCCATTTGCCTGCAAATGTGAGACCACTTTTTAAAAGACAAAGATTAGTGAGAATATAGTGTTATATAAATGAAATTATCCATACATTAAAGATATAGGATGCAGTGAGTATATTTAAAATAAACTCTCAAGGGAGCTTTACGTCTTCCTCACACAGGTGCAGAGATGGGGAGAAGGGTTTGCTCCAGCAGTGTTTTCATTTCTCTTGTTTATTCTCCTGCTTTCTGGGGGGTTGAGTTTACTGGGAAATTAGAAACTAACTCATGGCTAAATGTATTCTAGACAGAGCATGTGGTCCAAGGAAATACTTTGAGGCAAAAACAGAAGTGTGGAAAATCGAGTGGATGGGATAAAGAAACATATGAAATGGTGTATAGGGGGAAAAAAGGAATTGACACATTGATGATATGTAGATCGTAGAAATATATGACTATAAGAGGCATGGCCAAGAAATTATGGACATGATGGCTTGCTTGGATAAAAACTAAAATAGAAGTGAGGAATCTGACCATTTTCAGTGTGCTGGCTAGTTTTTATGTCAACTTGGCACAAGCTGGAGTTATCTGAGAGGAGGTTGCCTCAACCGAGAAAATACCTCCACAAGCCTGTAGGACATTTTTTTAATTAGTGATTTATGTGGGAATGCACACTCTATTTTTGGTGGTTCCATTCATGGTCTAGTGGCTCTGAGTTCTATAAGAAAGGAGGGTGAACATACAATAAGGCCTAAGCCAGTAACTGGCACACTTTCATGGCCTCTGTATCAGCTCCTGCCCCCAGGTTTCTGTTTGAGTTTTTGCCTTGACTTCCTTGGTTGACAAAGAGTGATGTAGAAATATGAGTAAAATAAACCCTTTCCTTCCCAACTTGCTTTTGGTTATGGTGTTTTATTATAACAACTGTAATCCTAACTAAAGTGAATACCTGAATAGAAAAAATTCTTAAAGTGAAACCTTAAAAAGTAGAGCAATTTTGCTAAATCAAGGACAGTGAACACACTTGGAATAGTTACTTCTAGGATTGATGTAAGATGGGATGATAAGGAAGGTTAAGAATCTCAGAGAGCAGAAATGCTACCATGTAGCAGCTTTAGACATCACATGTTGTGTGATAGGCTTAGGACCAGTAGCCACTCTAGCCAGCTAATAACCATGAGAACTAGCTGAGAAGAAAGGAGCAGGGTAGCTCTGAATATACAGCTGTTTCTTGTTGCCCAGTTTCTGAGAGGCTTGATGTCTCCCAGGTACTTTCTAAAAGGATCCACAGAAAGGCAAAATGAAACACAGTGAGTGTCCTAAGGAACAATTGAGGATGTGTATTAATAAGACACCATTTATAAATAACAGGTGCAAGCAGGATTAGATCCTTGAGCCATACTTTTTTGGCTTCTGTCTAAAGAACAAAATGGAAGGACTTAGGTAAATTAGTCAAAGAAACTTTGAATTTTCATTTTATGAAACATTATAAGTAAGTTAGATTCTACTTCTAGATACAAAAAGGTGAAAGACACATAAACTGCATGGCAGAGGTGTATGCTGAATATCGTTAAGATAAGCAGGAACAGACGAACAATTACGGAATAGCTTCATCTAAGCTTGCCCCTCCTCCCAGCCCTTCTCTTTCCTCCTTCCTCTTTCTACCTCATCTCCCTTGTGCCATAGATCCCTCCACTTTCTTTTTAATAATTAGATTGTTAGTTCTTTCACAGATGATCTCATCTGGTAGAGATAAGCTAATTCCAAACCCCATTCCAGATTTCAAAACAGCTTCATCATATAAAAAGTTATATCAGAAAAAGTAAAGAACTTAAGCCACACTAACAACTATACATTATCATCCTCTCCAAATACTATTTTTATTTTATATATATTAGAGGCAATATGAAAAGCAACTATTTAAATAATACATTGTAAAAATGTTTCCTATATATTATAGCCTGAGATTCATACAAGAGCTTTTGATAAGACATTGTAACACGAATTACTAAATGGTCTTATTAATAAAAAACCCAGAGCCAGATTTTGGGGTGAAAACTGAAAAATCAGAGAAACAGAACAAGCCAACCTTACCTCACCACACCAACTCCTCACCTGATCCTGGTTCCTCAGACCGAAAGCCTCTGAGTCCTCACCCAATAGCGTCTCTGCTGAACTGCTGATAAAAAGCTTCTAGTTCCTGGTTCTCATGACTTACAAACCTTTCTGCTTCCTGTCTTCACTTCCTGGGATTAAAGGCATGTGTCCTTACCAAGCAAAGGCATGAGATCTCAAGTCCTAGGAATAAAGGCATGTGCCACCACTGCCTAGCTCTGTTTCCAGTGTGGCCTTGAACTCACAGAGATCTAAATGGATCTCTGCCTCCCAAGTGATAGTATTAAGGGTGTGTGCCACCACTGTCTGGCCTCTATGTCTAATCTAGTGGCTGGCTCTGTCCTCTGATCCCCAGGTAAGTTTTATTTGTTAGAGCACAAATAAAATATCACCACAAGATATACCATTGAAAACCTTTCTCAGGTAATGAAGGTCATTGGTAATCAAGGCCTTATTTATTTTGGTAGCTGTTGGACTTGAGATTGGCAACATTTATCTCCGTAACTTCCCCTAGAGCAAATAAGTGAAGGTCTCCCCCTCATGTGAGGAGGTCTGGGTACCTCATGGTCTTGCCCTCGTGTGTCAATCATTCTGATTCTCAGGACTCTGGTGCAGTAGAATACTTGGGTCAAATTCACAGCTTCTAGTCAAGGGCTTCATGATAAACATCTACGTGCACCGGCACTCTACTAATTCAGATATCAGAAAGTTGGGTGGTACTCTATAATAATGGTCTAAACTCGTGATACTTTATAACCCATAAAACAATTTCTCCTAATTTTATTGTCTTTCAGGCTTCCTGATACTCACTGAAGTGGGCAAGGAGTGTCCTAATTTCCTGAAGGAGGAAATACACTCTAATAAATGAGAGAGACTACAGTTCAGAGCTACAAGGACAAAATCATCAACACAAGACCCCAAGTTTCCCAAGATGGTCTTTCTAATCCACTTTTCTGTTTCAGCTAGATAGCCTTTCTAGCCCAGTGTCTCCACAGCCCATCACCCCTTTCTACTTTCATTTGGGAGCTTTGAGGCGAACTTTGTCACAGTTACAGAGGAAAGGGTATTGATATGAACGAAGCCTATCAAAAAAGAGAAACAGTAACTTCATGGGGCCCATCTGATGTGAGCCAGAAGAAGGGGTTCTTGGCCTTCTTACTCCACATATTAATTGTGTGTCCTTGAACAAATTGAATAACCTGTCTGGCACTCAACTTCCTTATCAAGAAAGAAAGAAAGAAAGAAAGAAAGAAAGAAAGA
>CABHPR010000132.1:0-14830 GCA_902168415.1 Peromyscus melanophrys
AAAATCCAACACCTATTCATGATGAAAGTGTTGTTAGTTGTTTTTTACTCTTTTGGGGGCCTGCCACCCAGCTCCTAAATAAATTATTCATGGAGGCTTATTCTTACTTATAAGTAGCTAGCCTTAGCCTGTCATGTTTCTTGCCAGGTTTTCTTAAATTACCCTATCTATCTTTTTTTTTTTTTTTCCATTCCTGTATACCTTTCTTTATTTTTAACTTTGTAGCTTGCTGTGTAGCTGGGTGGCTGGCATCTGGAGTCCTTCTCCTTCTCTGGCTACTTCTTCTCTCCTCCCAGATTTCTCCTTCTATTAATTCTCTCCACCTCCCAGCCCTTCCTATCCTGCCTTGCCATTGACCGTTCAGCTCTTTATTTTATACAAAGTAACACAACTTCACAGAGTTAAACAAATACAACATAAACAAAAGTAACACATCTTAAAATAATATTCCACAACAGAGATATCAGAGATAGAAGGGACATACCTAAACATAATAAAGGAGATTTACAGCAAGCTTATGGCTAACACCAAAATAAATGGGGAGAAATTCAAAACAATTCCATTAAAAGCAGGAACAAGACAAGGCTGTCTACTCTCTCCACATCTATTCATTATAGTATTTTAAGTTCTAGCTAGAGCAATAAGACAATGAAAGGAGATCAACAAATGGGAAAGAAAAAAGTCAAAGATTCATTATTTGCAGATGATATAATAGTATACATAAGCAACTCTGATACAATAATATACATAAGCAACCCCCAAAATTCTACCAGGGAACTCCTGTGTCTGATAAACACCTTAAGTAAAGTAGCTAAATACAAGATTAAAACAAAAAACCCTGAAAAACAGTAGCCCTCCTATACTCAAAGGACAATTGGGCTGAACAAGATCAGGGAAACAACACCCTTCACAATGGCAACAAATAAAAAATATATTGGGATAACACTAGCAAAGCAACAAATAAAAAATATATATTGGGATAACACTAGCAAAGCAAGTGAAAGACATGTATGAAAAGAACTTCAAGTCTTTAAAGAAAAAATAAATTGAGGAAGATATCAGAAGATGAAAAGATCTCCCATGTTCATTGATCAGTAGGATTAAAGGCCATTTTTATCAAAAGCTATCTACAGATTCAACACAATCTTCATGAAAATTTCAATACACTTCTTTACTGATCTTGAAAGAGCAATACTTAACTTCATATGAAAAAACAAAAAGCCTTGGAAAGCTACAACAATCCTGTACAATAAATGAATTTCCAGAGGTATCACCATCCCTGATTTCACTATGGAGTTTTTGTAATAAAAACTAAGTTATTAGCATAAAAATAGACATGCTGATCAATGAAATCAAATTAATGAACCAGACATAAATTCACACATCTATGAACACCTGATTTTTTTACAAAGAAGATAGAAGTATACAATGGATGAAAGAGAGCGTCTTCAACAAATGGTGTTAGTAACTGGGTGTCAGCAGGTAGAAGAATGCAAATAGATCCATATCTATCACCCTACATAAAACTCAAGCCCAACTGTATTGAAGATCTCAATATAAAACAAGATCTACTGAAGTTTTTGAAAAGAAAGTGGGAAATAGTATTGAATACATTGGCACAGAAGACTTTCTAAACAGAATACCAATAGCACAGTCAATAAGATCAACAATTGCTTACTACAGCTAGCACAGTGGAGACCCTGGCAGCAAAAGTAGCTACCACAGTTAATTAATCTTTCATTCTATTGTGCATGGTAAATTTAATCCAATAGTTATATACATTTCAATTGGCTTTGAAAATTATAAATTTATAAACTCAAGTTCCATTTGCTTTTGGGATACCATCTTACAAGGACTCCAATTTGCAGTAAGGCTCATTAAGGAAGGGAATGGTTCAGTTGCCTTTAGCCTACTGGCTATGGGTGGGTTAGGACTTCTGTTGGTCTTTTCTGTGTCAAACACACAGATTGCAAGCCTAGTGCCACTTTGAGATCTTTGGCAGCAGTTAACTTTGCAGCTCACACATGATTGAGTCTGTATGATAATGAGTATTTAGAGACGGGTAATGTCTGGGGGGCGCTCACCAACCTAAGAGAGAGTGCCTGTGTGACCTGGGCAGGCATCTCCATGACAGGTAAGGTGACCTGCTGACGTCCCATGCAACCTAAGTCAGAAGCTCATTTATTAGTAAACATGGGACCTGTAGGGCCCTGGCCCCCGTTTTGGGTAACTGTTGCCTTGCTTGCTGACCTTGACCTTAATATCCTCCCTATGCTAATTCCCTCCCGGGTATTTTCACCCTCCTGAATACTTAAGGGAAGTTCCTTGTCTGTGTGTCCTGCATAATGGGTGTTAACAACTTAGATGCAAGATTGTAAAACCTCAGTAGCGAACTTCTGCCCTCCGGGGTTCACCCATTGTGCTGTAAGCATGTATTTAAGACCTCCTCCCTCCTTCAATAAATGGCATTCGGCATTAAAAAAAAGATCAACAATTAGTGAATAGGACCTCATGAGACTGAAAATCTGTAAGGCAAAGGACATCAAGAGGACAAAACAGCAGCCTACAGACTGGGCAAAGTTTTTCATCAACCCCACATTAGACAGAGGGCTAATATGCAAAATATATAAAGAATCCAAGAAACTAGATATCAAGAAACCAAATAATCTAAGTTTTGAAATGGGATATAGATCTAAATAGAAAATTCTCAATGGGGGAATCTCAAATGTCTGAGAAACTCTTAAAGAAATCTTCAACACACTGAGCCATTAGGGAAATGCAAATCAAAATGACTCAGATTCTGTCTTACATCTATTAGAATGGTGGGAGTACAAACATGTACACTCCCTTTGGAAATCAAGATGGCAATTTCTCAGAAAATTGTGAGTGATTCTACCTCAAGATCCAGGTGTAATACTCCTGAGCATATATCCAAAGGACACTTGCTCAAATATGTTCATAGCAGTTTTATTCATCATAGCCAGAATCTGGCAACCTAGATGTCCCTCAACAAAAGAATGGATAAAGAAAATGTGATATAATGGCTTATTATTCAGCTGTTTTCCAAACAAAATAACATCATGAAATTTGAAGGCAAATGTCGAGAATTAGAAAAAAATCATGAGTGAGGTAACCAACACCCAAAAAGACAAACATTGTATGTGCCCACTTATAAGTGGGCTATTAGCTCTAAAGGAAAAAGATGCTATAATCCATAGACCCATAGACTAACAGGGGCCCAAGAAGGGATGCATGGATCTCCCTGTGAAGGGGAAACAGAATAGATTTTATGGGTAGACTGGGGGGCAGGTAGGCATGGGAACTAGATGGATTAGTTCAGGGGTAGGATTGAAGGGAAAGTGTACTAGGAGAGATGACTGGAATTAGGGAGCATTTTGGAAGTGAGGTAGCAATCTATAGCAACAGAAATTCCTGGAAATCCGTGAGAGTAATCCTAGGGAAGACTTCCAGTAAATGGGGGATATAGAACCTGAACAGATCATCTTCTGTAGTCTGGCAAGACTCCAGTGAAGGAACTGGGACACCAACCCAGCCATAAAGTCTTCAACTTACAATTAGTCCTGCTTGCAAGATGTGCTGGGGTAAAAGTAATGCAGGACTTGTGGCAGTGGCCAACCAATTACTGGTCTAAATAACTGAGACCCATACCACAAGAGGGAGGATTTGCCATAACTACCCGGAGGGCCAGAAACCAGTGTCTGGATAGCCCAGAGACAAAGATAGAACCAAAGGTAGAAAAAATAGTCAATGAAATTATTCTTTTTTTAATAAACAAAATTTTCTTTATTAGCACATTGAATCAAGCTCTGACTAATGTTCAAAGAGGAGCCAGCCTAGAACATATTTTGCATCCCATATATAATATTATCATTATGTCTCTTTTAGCAGCAAGACCCAGGTTATAGTTTGACCAATGCAAAGAGGGACAGGAGACTGCAAGTCTAGCTACTTTGACAGATGACGATTTACAAAGAAAATCTATCTTTTAGATAATACATTATGATCTACAATTAAACGATGTGTTAATACTTTTTTTTTTAGTTAAGGAATTCCCTTTAAATTTTTTTATTCATGTAACTTAGAATTAAATGATATATTTTTGATATATTTATACAATGCTTTGGAACATGATAAAAACATTCAAAATAAATATTTCTTTACTCTCTCTATATATATCAATGGAATAGCATAATAGAGTATTGCTTGATTTGTATATCTACTCTGCATTCAGTTTGTTATAAAATCTTTTTCTTTTGTTAGATCATAAAAAGAAAATTCAAGGCATGAATCATAAATTTAAAATATCTTTTAAAATATTGTGAATATTCATGTTACTAGAAATTCAGACTTGAAAACAGAATGTAAATAAACTTTCTGCATTTTGCATTGTGAAATAAATATGTCTATCTTGTATTAAATTATATTCATATACATGCATAATTCTCTAATTATTTTGGAAAATATTGTTTCATTAATTTTATAATTATTTTGAAATTATTCTTAATGATACTTTTGTACTAATGGACTGGAGCTTAGCATAATCATCAGCAGAGAGGCTTCATTCAACAAGTGATGGGAGCAGATGCAGAGACCCACAGCCAAATAATAGGCAGAGCTAAGGATTTGTGCAGAAGAGGGAGAGCCAGGATTGCAGGAGCCAGAGGGGTCAAGACACCCAAACAAAATGGTTCACAGAATCAACTAACTGGGGCTCACAGGGGCTCACAAATACTCAACTGACAATCAAGAAGCCTTTTATAAGTTTGATTTAGGTCCTGTGCATATATGCTATGATTGTATAGCTTGGTGTTCCTGAGGGACTCCTAACAAATGGGAGCAGGGGCTGTCTCTGACACTTTTGCCTGCTTTTGCAACCCTTTTTCTCCTATTGGTTTGCCTTGTCCAGTCTTGAAGTCCATGAAGGAATGTGCCTAGTTTTATTAGAGCTTGACATGGCATGCTTGGTTAATATCCCTGGGAAACCTGTCCTTTTCTGAACTGGTTCTGTGGGAGAGGGGAATCAGGAGAGAGGGATTAGGAGGAGTGGAGGGAGGTGAAACCTTGGTCTGTATGCAATATATAAGAGAGGAATAAATTTTAAAATGTCTATATTCAAATTCATTTATCTTTGTTTTTGTGGTAATAACATGCTGTATTTACCATTATATCTTTGTCACATACTTTGAAATCAGGTAAGGTACTACCTCCAGCATAATTCTTTTTAATGATAACTGCTTTAACTATACTAACTATTTTATGTTTACATATGAATTTAAGATTGTTATTCATTATTTCTGCTTTAAAAAAAACAGTGCTGGAATCTGGAGAATGGTGTTGGTGCATTCTTTTTTTATTAAGAAAAATTTTCCATTCATTTTACACACCAATCAAAGATCCCCCTCTTCCCTCCTCCCACCCCCAGCCCCAGCCTTCAACTCCTAACCCACCCCTCACTCATCCCCACAAGAAGGCAAGGCACATTCAGTAGAGACTTTCCCCTGCCTCAAGGCTGCATGAGGTGTCCCATCATAGGTAGTGGGCTCCAAAAAGCCCCCTCACACACCAGGAATATATTCTAACTCTACCACCAGAGGGTTCCCCAAGCAGACCATGCTACACAACTGCAGAGGGCCTAGCCAAATCCCATGCAGGCACCACAGCCCTGCCGCATGGTGCATTCTTTTAATCCTAGCACTTGGGCAGCTGGATCTAGTTCAAGGCCAACAGTCTATAGTGTGAAGTATTTCATGATAGCCAGCACTACACAAAGAAACCCTGTCTTGAAAAAACAAAAAAAATATAAAAACAAACAAAACAACAACATAAAAATAACAAGTAAAACAAAATATCAACAACAACAAAAACCTAACTATGTTGGGATCTTTGGGTGAAATGGCATTGAGTTTGCACCTTGATTTGGGTAGGATGCTTGTTTTCACAGTACTGATTTTTTTGCCAATGAAAAATGAGTTGAGTCTGTGTTCTAGTATCTTCATCAATTTCTTTTCTCAATGTTTTAAAGCATTTAGTACAGAGAGATCATTGTCTTAGTTAACTTTATTCCAAAGTACTTTACTTGTTTTGGAGGCTACTGTGAATCAAATCATTCCCATGCTTTTATTTTATTTTTTTTCAATAGGAACCTCATAGTTCACCAGGAGGCTGTTAGTTTTTCATGTTCATTTAGTATCCTGACATTATCCTGAAAGCACTGATCTGCATGTGCCAGACTCCTCAATATTTTCGAGAGGATAATGAAAGGGCTTGGAACTTCAAGCTAGAAAAAACATTTAATGTTCAGAGCTAGATGAGCTATTGAGGAAACTTAGAATATTGTATGAGGGCAGCAGGGATAATGGAGCCTGGCTTCTGAAGTTTCAGAGGGAGGATATTCTACTTGGGAAATTCAATATTTTGAATCAACCATCTGTGGATCTGGTTGGCTGTGATTAACGAATCTGTTATGATTAACTAGTGAGCAGAAAAACTAAGTGAAATCTTTGCTTTTCTGAGACAAATGATATTCATCAGCTGGGACTGAAGAATCATCCATGATTAAGAAGAAAACAGCATCTTTAAGGCAAGATATTTTGGGAAGTGTTTCCTGGGGCTCATTAAATTGAAATATGTTCCAGGGGTGGCCAAGGATGTACTTTGTGCTTGTAGCTGAACTTGGTAGTAGGTAAACATCTCTCATTTGGTCTTTGTTTGATGTTCTGAATGGGTTATGAAGAATAGCTGAGGCTTGGTATCATGATTTGCCAGGAGAAATTGTTGCTGAAGATACAACCTCCATTGTAGTAGAAGCCCCAAGATTGAAGGACTTACGAGATAAATTTAGAATTGGCACTCTGTAGCAGGGTCAAAGTCCCTGAAGGGACCCAAAGAGAGACTATGGTGAAGGTACAATCCAATTACAGTGAAGACCCTGGATTGTTGAGTTATCCATCCTGTGAAATGACCACCAAGGAGATCACTAGGTATAGAGAGGAGGTTGCTTGAGCCAATGAGACAAACTACTTGAGATGTGGATGGCAGAATTGGAGAACTGCAGCTGCTGAGGCTTGTCGTACCTCAGAAGATTTTAAATCCCAGACATCTGACGCTGAAATTTATACTGCTGGACTCCAGTCTTACTTTTATTTGAATGTAATTAGTCTCTGATATTTCCCTGTTGGAGTAGAAAGTATGTAACTTTTTTCTTAAACTTTTACAGGAGCTTACTTTTAAGATAATCTGCATACTTTAGAAAGATTTTTGAAATTTTAGAGATTCTCTGAACTTTGAAATCTTTGTTTTCAAAAGACAACTTTTAAATTATTTGTAAATTGTAAAGCTTGTGGTGTGGGACTGTTACTGTTATACTATGTTTAGATAGTGATATTAATATGAGATCTTTTGGATTATCAAGGAAGGAAAGTATATGGTCTAATCAGTGATGTGTTTGTGTGTTAAACTGATAAGTAGTCATTTGTGCTGTTTTTTTTTGTTGTTGGTGTTGTTGTTGTTTGTCAACTTGACACAAACATAGACAGAAAAGAAGGAAACCATGGAGAAAATTCATCCACAAGATTGGTCATCAGGAAAGTCTGAATGATGTTCTTGATTAATGATTATTTGGGAATCTAACTCACTGGGGATGGTCCCACCCTTGGGAATGTTGTCCTGCATTGTAGACATAAGCAGGCAGAGAAAGCCAGGAGAGTAAGCCAATAAGGAGCATTTATCCATGGCCTCTGTATTTAGATTCCTGCCTTGAGTTCCTTCTCTGACTTCCCCCAGTGTATTGTGGCTAAATTTGACACAATCTTCTAATGATACATAAACAAAGCACAGACCTAGCTCAAAATTCTGATTTTGTAGCATATGTTAGTATTTCCTGAACCAAAACTCAAAGTGCAATATTAACTGGGAAGTGATTTATAGTCTACTCTTGGGCTAAACAAAAAAATGGATATTTGCTGAACAATATTTAAAATTATTTCAATAGTAACCATGTAGTGAATTATAATTAAAGTTCAAGGGACTTATATTTTCAGATTTTGCTTTAAAAAGGCAGCCAACTTAAGGTAAATATATTTTATTTACAATAATTTTTGTCATTAAATACACATAGATTATAGAGCAAAAAAATCTAGAAAAATAGAGAATATGTCATATATATAGCTAAAGTTTTTCTGCTCCTGCCTGGCCCACAGTCAGAACAAATCTCTCTAACCAGCCAGTGCCACAGTGGTTCAAACCCAACCAAGTAAACACACAGAGACTTATATTGCTTACAAACTGTATGGCCATGGCAGACTTCTTGCTATCTACTTCTTCTATCTTAAATTAACCCATTTCTATTAATCTATATTTTGCCACGTGGCTTGTGGCCTACCGGTACCTTACATCTCGCTTGTCATGGCGGCAACTGGCAGTGTCTCCCTCTGCCTTCCTGTTCTCTCAATTCTCCTGTCTGTTAGTCCTGCCTATACTTCCTGCCTGGCTACTGGCCAATCAGTGTTTTATTTATCAATCAATCATCTACAACACATATATATAGTTTTCAAAATACAGAAATAAAATTATAAGATTAAATACCTATAATATATAGTTACAACTTGTCTTTATGTAGAGAAGAGGAGACAAGCAGAAGGAACAAATGAAGCAAAGTATTCAAACAGGCAAACAATGTACATAAGTAACAGACATGCACATTTAAGAAAGTATTTATTACTATGAAAATATATTCAGATAATAATCAAGATATAAATTATGCCTAATGGTATGTCATTCTCTATGATAAGATGGGAAAAGAGTAAATATTGGCAGTGACCATTCACAAGCATGATAAACAGGAATTTCTACATGCTAAAATTTTTTTATAAATATCAAAGAAAATATTGTGAGTTTATCTAGAAAACTTAAAGTTAAAAATAGCACGTGATCTAGCAGTCCTCCTCCTATATGTAAGTAATAGAACTGTGCTACCTCATTGAGTGGCCATTGGCAGCATGCAGTAATTTAAATTCAAATTTACAAAAAAAAAGCATTAAAAGTTCCATTATGTAAAGAAACTAAACAAGTCACTTTAAGTGTTGTATAACTACTTATTAGTTGTAGCTACATTTTGGACTATATATACAGAAACATTTTTATCATCTAAACCAAGTTCCAATTCTAAAATCAAACTTTTGCTTTATTGTTTGTGATAGACATAAATTACAAACTATTCAAAGATTCAGTCACTCGCAATAAATAGCACACTTTTAATAAATTCACACAAAATAGGAATACAGGAAACAGTGGATAAGTATTGGATTGACATACTCATTAGGATTCCATTTATGTAAAGGTCAAACAAATAAAAGAAATTGTTTTAGTAATGGCATTTCCACACATGGGTAGGATCTCATAAAGAATTTGATGGAAATAGTATATTTAGATGTTCATATACACAGAGGAGGCAAAAGAGAGAAAAATGTGGTGAAAAAGAAAGAGGAAGTGAGGAAAAGTCATAGAAATGGAGGGAGTAATGAAGGAAAAAGAGAGAGAAGGGGAATGGAGGAATGATGGAAGAGGGGAGAGAAAGAGTAGTATCACTGAAAATTAGAAGGATCAATTCATATTTAACTGCCCATCCCCAAGGCTGTGAGATATCAGCAATAGAAATGGGGGGGAAAGATTTTATCATTATAGACATAACATGTTTGAGGAACTTTTGATATTAAAGCAAATATATCCACCAAAACTTGTACATTTAAGGTTGAAATCATGGAAAATGGTTTGCAGAAAAGATATAGATGTGAGGATGTAGGGATAATGGTCTATGTTGCGCTGTTAGGTCAAACAAATTAAAAATTAGGCTGTAAGATCAAGTCAGAAAACTAGAGGAGACTGAGAAACAAAACAATAGGCATATGCCTTTCAAAGACTTGGAGAACTCACTCTAAGAATTTAAGTATGTGCTTGTAGGGCATTAATGTGACAATTGAACTATAACTGAATGGTATAAAGATACCTAAATTTATACAACTTTTGAAAAGAAAATATCATTAAATATCTGCATGTTCAGCTCATACCAACATTACTTATTTTCATTTTAGAATTATTTAAATGTAAGCCTAAAATATTGAATTATTTTAATAATACAAAAATATTTTTAAAGTATACATATTTTTGCATTTTATTTCAAGGGACTCAATATATCAATGAGGAACCATTTGAGTTTCAGAGAAGGTTGTTTACAATGAATGGCAGTGAATTCAGAGACTCAAGACCACACCAGGTGCTGAGAATAAGTAACTGATGATGTCAACTACTAAACAAAATATTTATACTACGCAATGTAAGGATAGGGGAACATTGTATAGGATGAGTCTGAAAGAGTAGATGAGAGAGAGGAGAGCGAGGAGGGCTGCTAAATGCTATCTTTGAATTAAAGACACATCTATTGCAATCACACGGTCCTAGCAGCTGCAGACGCATACAGTGAATCTGCACAAAAATTCTCTGTCAAAAATCAGAAAAGGAAGTAGGAGGGGAAAGGGAGATGAGTTATAACTGCTTTCAGTTGAGAACTTACTCATGACTCCTACAGACTTCTGTTGGTAGTTCAAGTCCAGTGGTGCCACAGATCTGGTAAACTAAATGGGCCAAAGCCAAACCACAAGTCAGAAATCAGCAATAGCAACTGGTATAACTGGTATGCATGTGGATGAGGCTATGACACGGATGTGGAGGACAAAAGAAGGAGAGTAGTGAGAAGACATTCTACACATGTAAGGCGCTATCAAAGAAGAAAATATTTAAATACCCTTAAATAAAATGTGGATCTTTTAAAATTATGCCAGAACCATAAGAAAGGAAGCTAAACAAACTAACTAGCAAACAAAACTCTTTGATAATTTATGGATGGGGAACTATTTATGCTTTTGGCACATGCACATATTGCACAGCTTTCAAGGCAGACAAAAAAAACGACCCATTCCTTCAAATCTCTATCATGTATTTATGGTAAAGGCAATCAAACTCTTTCCATTCTAGCTTGTGAAAAAAAAAAACAGTTAAATTACATTTACTTTATTTGTGTGTTTATGTACATGCACGTGTGTGTGTGTGTGTGTGTGTGTGTGTGTGTGTGTGTGTGTGTGTGTGTGTGTGTGGTGTGTACATACATGTGCCATAGCATACATGTGGATGTGAGAGGACAACTTGCAGGATCTGTCTTCTATGTGCAATCTTGGCAATGGAACTCATATCTTCAGACTGGGGAGCAAGTGACTTTTCTCACTCAGCCAAATTGCTGGCTCTATGCCAGCTTTCTAAAATGAGCAGCACATTGTTACCAATAATCACCCTGCTGTGCAGCAGAACAAAACTTCCATCGCCTACCCTTTTGTGACTATTTTCATTGATTTTGATATCTTTCCCTCTATCTAAAATCGCTGACATTTAGTACCCAACATTCTACTCTCAACATCTATCTACTTAAATTTCCATTGCTTTTGGTAGGGCTCCCTTCTCTGCCATCTAGTCTAACTCATGCCCATTAATAGACTCATTCTCTGATTCTTTTCTGCAGTAATTATCACTGTTTTGAGTTGCAAATCTACAAAATGCATGTAACTGCTTTCTTATAACTACATCTCTCATTTTATTCTACAAGAACAAAAATATTGAGTAGATCTGTCCATTATTCTTTTACCCACATGTTGACTATTTGACAATAGATATGGATAAACAATCATATTGATGACGCTAAGTAGAATCTCTCAGTTTTTGTCAGATTTAAGGCCATATGCATAAAAATGCAACATCTTTCTTGAGAATTAGAGTACAAATGAAAGTACCAATATGAAGAATACAACTAGATCTGGCTCATCTGTAAACTCAGTACACTTGTATTTATCACTTACTACATTTTTCTATTTTCTTATTATGTAAAGGTATGAGTCTATCACTTTTTAGACCAAGGCAATTTACCTTAATTTTTTAATAATGAAATAAGTTGCGTTTACAAATATTCAAACACCTTTGGTGAGTCAAAATTAAATTTCCATACAAAGTCTCCTGAACAAGAAATCTTTTTACATATCTCTAGATAGAAGGCAATGTAATTTATCTGTGTGGGAATCTATCCTATAGTTTGCAGAATTCAATTCCAAAGTGAAGAGATGCTAATATTAGAATTTATATATTATTTCTTCTCTATATTTTCTGGATAACTATTGTTAATTGTTGTGATAAACCCTAATCATTAAAGGTTTACACAATTAAATGTGAGGATTAAACTTTCACCAATTTCCAGACTTAGATATTAATCCAGGATGAGCATAAATTGATTTTGCCATATACAAGCTTTCCACTCTCACAGATGTTCTGTGAAATCTTTGGAAACTTGGGGATTACCACTGACATATTGATTTTGTGGAACTCATTTGGCTAAATATGTCACAATGAATATGTATATTGGGCTTATTAGAAAAAAAGAAAAATTCTTTTTTTAAATATTTTTATTTTATAATTATTTAAAAATTTACATATCAGCCACCTATTCCCCTGTCCTCCCTCCTCCCACCCCTGACCTTCCCCCCAATCCACCCCTCCATTCCCACCTCCTCCAAGGCGAGGTCTCCCCTGGGGAGTCAGCCTGGCCTTGTAGATTCAGTTGAGGCAGGTCCAGTCCCCTCCTCCCTACACCAAGGCTGAGCAAAGTGTCTCAGCATAGGCCCCATGCTCCAAAAAGCTAGTTCATGCACTAAGGACAGGTCCTGGTCTCACTGTCTGGGGGCCTCCCAAACAGTTCAAGCTAATCAACTGTCTCACTTATCCAGAGGGACTGGTCCAGTTCCATGGGGGCTCCTCAGCTATTGGTTCACAGTTCATGTGTTTCCACTACTTGGGCTATTTTTCCCTATGCTTTTTCCAGTCATGGTCTCAATATCTCTTGCTCATATAATCCCTCCTTTCTCTTGCTGACTGGACTCCTGGAGCTCCACTGGGGCTTGGCCATGGATCTCTGCATCTGCTTCCATCAGTCACTGGATGAGAGTTCTATCATGACAGGGTGTTCGGCCATGCGATCACCAGAGTAGGTCATCTCAGGCACTCTCTTGACCATTGCCACTAGCCTATAGTGGAGGTATCTTTGTGGATTTCTCGGGACCTCTACAGCACTCTGGTTCTTCCTATTCCCATGGGGTCTTCATTTATCATGGTATCTCTTTCCTTGTTCTCCTACTCTGTTCCTGCTCCAGCTGGGACCTCCTGCTTCCCTAAGCTCTCTTTTCCCCGACCCTTGCCCTTCAATACTCCCCAACACCCCCAGTTTGCTCATGTAGATCTCATCCATTTCTCTGTCATTGGGCGATCCCTGTGTTTTTCTTAGGGTCCTCTTTACTAGGTAGCCTCCCTGGAGTTGTGAGTTGCAGTCTAGTTATCCTGTGCTTTACATCTAGTATCCACTTATGAGTGAGTACATACCATGTTTGTCTTTCTGAGTCTGGGTTACCTCACTCAGGATGAGATTTTCTAGTTCTATCCATTTGCCTGCAAAACTCATGATGTCATTGTTTTTCTCTCTTGAGTAGTACTCCATTGTGTATATGCACCACATTTTATTTATCCATTCTTCGGTTGAAGGGCATCTAGGTTGTTTCCAGGTTCTGGCTATTACAAATAATGCTACTACAAACATAGTTGAGCATGTGTCCTTGTGGTATGATTGAGCATTCCTTGGGTATATGCCCAAGTGTGGTATTGCTGGGTCTTGAGGGTGGTTGATTCCCAATTTTCTAAGAAAGCACCATATTGATTTCCAAAGTGGCTGTACAAGTTTGCATTCCCACCAACAGTGTAGGAGTGTTCCTCTTGCTCCACATTCTCTCCAACATAATCTGTCTTCAGTATTTTTTATCTTAGCCATTCTGACGGGTATAAGGTATCTCAGAGTCATTTTGATTTGCATTTCTCTGATGATTAAGGATGTTGAGCAATTCCTTAAATGTCTTTCAGCCATTTGAGCTTCTACTGTTGAGAATTTTCTGTTTAGCTCTATAGCCCATTTTTTAGTTGGACTGTTGGGTATGTTGATTTCTAATTTATTGAGTTCTTTATATGTTCTGGATATCAGCCCTCAAAAAGAAAATAGCTTGTAAATTCCCCCTGCAATTTTTTATGGTGTGTTGTCTTTAGTTCATTCTTCTGAGAGCAGATTTTTTGAGATAATGCTCTTTCACATTGATTTTATATAAAATGATAAGTTTCAGTCATGGTTTACTTTGAGATTATATATTAAAAGAATAAGAAAAAACTATTTCAATATTGGTAGCCAAGGTCAGTCAAAGCCATTTACACTCTTGTAAAAGTCTGAAGAGATTAAGCTGGAAAGGGTAGACTTCCTTGCAAGCACACTCTCAGTTTCTAGAAATTCTAATGCAGTGTGACACTGAAGAACTTTAAGGTCAACCAGACTAATGAAAAAGTCAATTATATTATGTAAATGGAAACAGCTAAGAAAGAATAATCAATTGCATTTGTTTTTGTAAGTTAAGAGTGTCTAGGTTTTCTCTTAGACATCAGTCATGACAACAAAACCAAATAGTGCCTTGCAACTTTTTACTCTAAAGGGAGAGCATGTCAAAGAGCAGAGAAAGGCAGCACAGGCCTTGCATGGAAGAGTTCTTTCTGAGATTATTACATCATGTTCCTGGTCCTTTAAAATAGTTTTTCTGTTTGCTTAGGAACAAAAACAGAAAATTTTAAAACAAACAAAATAGCTCTCTCTCTCTCTCTCTCTCTCTCTCTCTCTCTCTCTCTCTCTCTC
>CABHPR010000132.1:14840-58224 GCA_902168415.1 Peromyscus melanophrys
CTCTCTCTCTCTCTCTCTCTCTCTCTCTCTCTCTCTCTCTCTCTCTCACACACACACACACACACACACACACACACACACACACACACACACACACACACTATTCCGAAGTGCTTAGAGTCTTTCTTAATCACAGACAGATCTATCAGAACTAATGGGTTATAACATTACAAGAAGCGAATGCATTTCCTTTAACTCTGCGATTTCATTTGCTTGCTTTGTTTATTTATTTAAATGTATTTTTCATCAACTTCTAATAATGATTTGAGGCAATGCTAACTTTAAAATGTCATCTTGATCAAATAGGAAGTCTGAAAGTTAAAACAAGATATTGAGCTTAAAGCTTCATTCTAAACTTTCTGATCCATAAATTGATATTTTAAAAAATGTAGCAAAGTTTGTATACTCAAAGAATACAGAGATATAACTCAAAAGTGTTCTCTAGAAAAAAAATTTCATAAATATTACATGCTAACATTTTAACAGAATGTTTTTATTAATGAAGTTATGGGAAAGCTACTGAGTTAAGCCGTATCAATATGTAAAATTCATTGAAACATGAACAATTCATGGCCAATTTCCAAAAGCATTTTTGCTATGAACTTATTTTAAATATAGATAAATTAAGGAAGAAAATATACATTTTGTGATGTAATTCTGTTTTGAGACCTCTAAGTTTGCTACAGAATATCAAGCATAAGAATAAAATTTGGAATTACTGAGTTGAAAGAGGAAAAGATTGAAAGTGTGTGTTTCCATACGATGCTTGTCCAAAATGCTCTTACAAACACTTATCACTGCTTCAATTTAGATTAGTTGACAAAAGACTTCGCCTATATCTTAAAATTCAAACTGAATTTTACTTCAATTTATCCTGAGTGGGGCTTTTTCTTTAGCTCTGCTAACCTAGTTTACTTATGTACTTCTAACATAAGTTTTATTATTATGCTTAGATTTATTAGTTGTTCTTAACCTATATAGACAGATTTTGCTTTCACAATAGTTTCATGTTTACAGAAATATTTTGTAAATAATAAGAATAGTTTGAAAGTAACATGCAGGTTCAATTGGTAAAGTGATTGCCTTACAAAAACAAAAATCTAAATTCAGCTCAAAACAAAACATCAAACATACAAACAAAAAAGTAACAGCAACAACAACAACAGAGAATAAACAAACAAACTTAAAATTCCTGTAGCAGAGTATACTCCGTGACTTCTGGGTAAGGTCAAAAACTTGTATTAAATAATGATAATAATAATAATAATAATAATAATAATAATAATAATAACAAAGAAACTGATGATGTCTGACAACCTCTCTAAAGGTTGATGCTATTCCCATTTAGCAAAATAATTTTAGTATGTGTACCTCTGGGACATGTCAGAATACTAATCACAGATTTGGGGTCATATTTTCAGTATTAGGTATGTCTTTTTCTTTTCTCGAGTGAGCTTTAAATCTCACCACGAGGTGATTAGTACCTCCATAGCATTTCATTTTACTATTGTAGCATGCCATCACAAGGGGAAGCTGAGTAAAACCATTGATGACATTCCCCCCTCAGTAGCCTTCATGGCCCCTTTCAGGTCTACGATAGCTAACCAACAGAAAAGAAATTGTTCAGGACTGACTAGATTAATGCATATCCTATGACCAATGTCCTCAGCAGAGAAATTTCTTTGTGCCCTGGATGGTGTTTGATGTAGAAATTCATATTTGGTTAAAGTTCAGAGAATAAGTGGCTATGGGGTGCTAAGCTACAAATGGCACCTCTGTTCCACATCTCCTCCCCAGTGTGTTCTAGGACAACTGGGGTAGATGGGGCAGAAAGATTAAAGTGATAGCATTCATGGATAGCTGGAGTAAATACATCTTCTGGATATGACAGTATTACTGCACGCATGGACTCAGAACAGCTGTGGTTGCTTGGATGAGACTACACACCGAACAAGGCCTGGAAGCCATTCAACACTATATTATATTTAGGAAGGAGTTCATTATTTCCTACTCATAACTGAGGAGCTATGGACAGTTGATGACTTCTGGAGTAGGGGGAGTCAGTTTTCTTCAAAGATATAGGTCCTGATACATTGACAACACTCTATATGGACAGCACAAATTGGATTAGATGGCTTATTAAATATACAAAACAAAAAATGGGTGCAAGAATGGTGAGATGTGGTAAGGAGATGAGGGTGGTTCTGCAAGAAGTAAAGGAGAGGACTTGGGGTCAATAGGATCAAATTAACATGTCTCAAATTCTCAGAGAATTAACAAACATATTTATAAAAAATAATGTGGGCAGCACCTAAGGAACGCTGCTCAAAGCTGCCCTACAGCCTCTATATACTTGTACATGAACACGTGTATTGCACACAAACACATATATGCATACACACAAGTACACCCTCACATATGCATAAATTCAGAAAGGCATAGAGTTTTCCTCAGACCACAGTTTCAGAGCTGGAGTGCGTGACCGTTGTCATATGAGGAAATATGACCCTTAGCACCTGTGGGTTTAAATTGTGTTGAGGTTTTGTATGCACTGTTTTGTAGATTTTATTAAAAAAAAACTTTTATAAAACCCTCCATTTTGGAGGGAACATCCTTAGTACATGGATGTTCTAGAGAGTGGCAAACATTCCATGCTGCAGAAAAGATTATTAAATAGAGTAAGTAAAGAACACAAAGGCTTAAGGAAGTTGGAGGAACTGAAGTGATTCCCTAGGCCCCTCCCTCTCCAAGCATCTGGAAGAAATAAGGAGAAATGAAAGATACTCTGAGAGAAGCTGATCTTCATAGAAGAGTCTCAGGGTACCCAAGTCACCCGAAAAAAGCAAAGACCTAATGAACCAACCAGAAGGAACAGAGACCAGCCATAGAAAAGGATCAACCCTCATGAGTTACCCAAAAGAGGTGGTCTCAAGCTTCCAGCAAGCTATGCAGTGCCAGCCAGTTTCCAGATTTCATGCTGAGGTAGGCTTTGGAGACTCAGTTGTCTTTGAATTGTTTCTACTTCTGTAAGTAACCCCTCAACCATAAAATAACCCAATAAAACTCATTGGCTCAATAAGTCGGGCTTTGACCGTACCATTACTTTGATCTGATATTGTTTCCCTATCTAGGGTAAGTAAATGCTTGCTCATGTCTCTCCAGGAACAGAGTCAAAACTGTGCCCCAAAACATTTATATGTAATTTTTCTAATTTTAAACTTATTTATTTTTTGTCATGTGTGTGTGTGTGTGTGTGAGTGTGTGTGTGTGTGTATGTGTGTGTGTGTGTGTGTGTGTGTGTGTGTGTGTGTGTGTGTGCGCGCGCGCGCAAATGTGCAGGCTTGTGCTGATGTCAGCATACACCTGTGGAAATAAGAGAAGAGGATAACCCATAAAAGTCACTTTCCTCTTTCCACCATGCATGTTCTAGCAATTGAACTCAGGTCCTCAGGCTTGCTAGTAAGAGCATTCATCTGCTCAACAATCTCCTTCATGCCTCCAATACATCTCATAAGTTTCTGTTTCCTAAATTTGAAACATGCAAAAAAATTGAAGCATGTATTTAAAGTAATTCATATTTACCTCCTTTCATGATCAATTTATTTACTACCCCTTATGAACAAAGTGTGATATAATTGTGCTATATAACTGAAAACGCCATACTGTTCCATTTTCTGTTTGCACTTTTCTCTTTAGAGTTTTGTCTTCTGATTGACTAGGAATTGTGACTTAAAAGAATTCCACAGTCACATTGTGACTTTCCAAATAGCCAAAACTAGAACACCTTATGACATAAAAAGAGATACAGGCTTTTAATAAAAATATAGCTTCTGCATTTACCATTATGAAATATGAAAACAATACTGGTAATCACATAATAAGTTCAATTTGCTTATAAGTGATCACAGGATAAAAGTGTATCAAACTTTTTTTCTTTGAAAAAATAAATGTGGCCGGGCGGTGATGGCACACGCCTTTAATCCCAGCACTCGGGAGGCAGAGCCAGGTGAATCTCTGTGAGTTTGAGGCCAGCCTGGACTACCAAGTGAGTTCCAGGAAAGGCGCAAAGCTACACAGAGAAACCCTGTCTCAAAAAACCAAAAATAAATAAATAAATAAATAAATAAATAAATAAATAAATGAATGAATGAATGAATGAATGAATGAATAAATAAATAAATAAATAAATAAATAAATAAATGTGTTATTTCTAATGTCATATTATAGAAAAGCCAACTTTGCCTTTCACATTAAAAAAGGAAGACATATCTATTTTGCAGTTGGAAGTTTTCCTGTGTCCTGGCCAGCCAGTGGTCAGACAAATCTCTCCCACTTGTGTCTTCCAAGTAAACACACAGAGGCTTATATTAATTATAACTGCTTTTCCATTAGCTCAGGCTTATTACTGACTTGCTCTCACACTTAAATTAACCCATACTTCTTATTTACATTTAGCCACATGGCTTGGTACCTTTTCTCAGTTCTGCCTTGTCATCTTGCTTCCTCTGTGTATGGTTGGCAACTCCTGACTCTGCCCTTCCTCTTCCCAGCATTCTCCTCGTCTGCTTGCCCCCAGTATACTTCCTGCCTGACTACTGGGCAATCAGTGTTTTATTTATCAACCAATCAGAGCAGTCCATATTCATAGCATACAGAACAACATCCTACAGCACTTCCCCTTTTCTGTCTAATCAAAAAGGAAGGTTTTAACTTTAATATTTAATTAACATTTAATATAATGTAAGTAAAATTACATATAACAAAACAGTTATCAAGCAAGAATTACAGTTGTGATATCTAGTCTATTTGTATTTGGCAAAATTAAAGAAAATACTCTATCATCTATCTTATTTCTGTGAGTCTAAATTTTCATATCTAATTTATCTTTTATCATAACCAAGGAAAATTATAATTATAACTATCTAGTCTTCAACTATATCAAGGACCCCAGAAGGATATAATATTACCTAGTAAACAGGAAGTGCATTGTAAGCAACTTCGAAAAATCTAGAATGACAGAGACAGCTGGCTGCTTGGAAGTCACCCAAAGTTCCTCTGTAACAGTGGGGCATCAATCCTTAGCCTATAGGCCTGGAGTCTCTCAATTGCTTCTCTCTGTGTCAGGTAGAATGTCTGGCAGTCTCCTCTGTGAAGCAGGAACCTGAAGGATCATCTCATCTTGCAAAGTTCAGTGGTCACCTTCCTATGGGTCCTGCATGTCTAGTTTACATAACATCCTGTCAAGAAGTCCAACCAAGAGCATTTTCTTGCCCAATTAGCCAGATCTGCCAAGAAAAAGATAAACTCCAACTATACTATTTACATAATCTCTCTATCTTTTGAATGTTCATAAAATTGGTCATTTGCTAGTTAATTTGACCTGGAGAGTTTCCTATATGGCAGATTTTTGCTGAGCTTTACTGCACAGCACCGATCGTTTTGCCCCTCCTGCTTCTCCTGAAATTCAGCCACAAGGTGCAAGTCATAGCAGGACAGAGGCTCAGGCCACTGTCAAGGTACTATAGTAACTGGGGCTGGTGATGCATCATGGCTTTCTCTGTGCTAAGCATCACACTAGAACCGTAACATAAATAGTAATTCATGGTATCTGCAAGACCTTATTCTTCACATTCTTTCAAGTCACATTATTAGTTAGTTACTATGGTTATTTTGGGGTATTGCTGTTTTGCTTTCACAAGAACTCCAGAAATATCAAAGCTAAAATCCATGGATTCTACAATGTGACAAAGAGTAGTCAATTGTTCCCTAAGAAGTCCCTGCCCATATAGAAAAGAAACCCTTCCCTGAAAAATTAAATTCATCACAATCAGTTTATATGAATGAAATATTTCAAACAGATAAATAAAAGTAGAAGAAGGTAAACAAAATTGTGAGACCAAGAGACAAAAATGAAAAAGGGGGAAAAAAAGCAAACATACACATTTTGAAAACAATTCTCTAAGAAGGAGGAGGAGGAACAGGGAGAGGGGAAAAGGATTACTCTGAATATTGATTGCTACCTACGTTCACTGTGTGAAAACTACTTTCTTTTCATATAAAAACAACCAGGACAAAAGCAGCTGATGGCAAATCATGGCAAGTTAACACAAGCTTTATCTCTTAGTCAAATATTGTGCAGAATATTTCTAGAACTTTCTCTTGTCTAACAGACAAGGAAACATCCTCAGTCATAAACAATAGATAAAGGAACCTTCAGTGCCATTTTGCTATAATCTATGACCACTATGTAGCTGGGATTTATTTATTATTATTTTTTCCTGTTTTATTCTTTTTTAAAGGCCAATTGTCAGTGGATTTATTGGTGCTGTGGGGCCTTGGTAATAAAATGCCTTTGGCTGGTGCCCCTTTTGACATTTATGTCATGCCAAATCAAACTAGAGTTTTATTAAACCTTTTATGCTCACTGATTTCAGTTTATTAATTTGCTCCTTTCTGTAATTTCAATATTTACAAAAGATACCTGTTCAGTAACATTTCTTAATCCATTGCTAAACTTTTCTTTTTCATTAACAAATATATGAGTTTTTTTTTTTTTGTATTTTATTATCTAAGCTCAGGTGACAAATCACAGGAAGTTCCAGTCTCATGAATGTTTTCCATTTCATGCAGTTTTGGTGGTCTAGAATTACTTTCTGTTATTTTGAAAATGCCCAGCCATCCGGCTTCACAGAGGCTTCACTAAGCACCATCAGCCATGCTGCAGTTTCTCATCATGCAGCTGTCGGAACAGGGCCTCCCACAACAGGAAAATGATGTACAGCTGGTGGTGAATGTGACACACAGTTCTTGAAAGGGAGTTTCCCCTCCTCCCCTCAACTCCACTCCCTTTTTCTGCCCTCCTGTCTCTCTCTCTACCTCCCTATATACCTAACTACCTCCCCTCTCCCCAACCAGCTCTCTCCTTTTTTGTTTCTCCTTTGTCTTCTTTTGCCTTCCACTCCCTTTGAACTATATTTACATATTTGCAGTTACAGGAGCTATGTTGCAAACAGCCCCTACAACCCAGTCAAAACCTTCTGCAAATTAACCAAACTAATGCTAATTGCATGATGGTTCATGTTTCTATTCCTAATATTGTATCTTTCAGTTTAGGTTAAAGAAAACAGTATCTTCGGGTAACAATCACAATGCCACCCTTGACTTCCTCCTCTTTTACGGAAATCTTTTAAATCAACTCTGCTCCAAAAGAATGGCATGGAAAATTCTAGAAATAAGTGACTGATAAGCTTTAGATTGTATACTGTTCTGAGTAGTGTGTTCAAATCTCTCACCTTTGTATTCTCTCCTGTTTTGAATGGGAATGATCCTCTTGTCCAGCTTCCCCAAGCTGTGCTTTCTACCATCACTAGTAACTGCATATGTAGTGGGTATTTGTTCCACCTATGGCCTTGGGGTACCAGCTCCAAGGGCGTGGCTTCTTGTCTAGCTTAAGATCTGGGGAGCATATAGGCGGGCCCTTCTCTCTAGCGCTCATGGATGCTGGAGACAATCAGGCAGATGGTGTGAAGCAGCATGAGTCTGGTTCTCAGGTTTCCAGGACTCTGCAACTGAATCTGCCTTATCCTCTACTAGTGAGTTGTTACTCCCAATATATTCCTTTAATAAATAGTCCTTTTATCAGTAATCTGCATATTTCCTACATTATGCATAACTGTCTTGGTTATAAAATCACTTATTAATAACACTGGGCACAAGAATAGTATTTCTCAAAATTAATGTACAATACACAATAACTGTGTTGAACTTTACTAAGTGAAAAGATGAAAACTCTCAGTTTATAAAGAAAAAAGAGTTACTCCCAGGTTGCTAAGGTCTACAACACAAGATATAGATAACTTATAAGTTAAATACAAAACACTCATACAACATTCCCATAACTTATATTAAAAATAATTATTATAACAATTACCCTTCATTATTATCTGTCAGTTCTTTACTATATCTCTTTTACAAACAAATTATTAAAGTATTATGAAAATCATATGAAAGAAAAAGAATAGGCCAGGTTTGGGACGTGATTTCAGGCATTAACTTGTGGTCCTGGAACATATCGCTGATAAATGAATTGTGATTCTGTGTTCAAAATCAGTCTGAAATACTGAAATACTCAAACTTGTAAGGCTTATGCTTTACAGTGTGGTCAGCTTTATTAATTATGACTACTACAAGTTTTGAAAAGTAAATTACTTTAGCACATACTTTTAAAAATTAGGTTGACTGTCAGATTCGTTTCTTACTTAGTACACATATATTTATAAATGGTTCCTTTGACCATCCTCATTCTACCAAACTCAGCACCAATTTAAATAATAAAATCCAGACTTCTGAGTATCTTTTCATTTTCTGTATTCCAACTTTTATCTAATTATCATTGATCTATTTTATTTTATAAGCCCTTTAAGAATTTTGTAATAAATTTGAACCACATTCACCCCTCTTCTACCTCCGCCAAGATTGTCCTTTGATTATCCACCCAACTTTGTATCTTCCTTTCTTTGTTTTCACCCATTAACAGCCAATTTGTGCTGACTATATATATATATATGTATATATATAGTCATATGTATATATATGTATATGAATATATATATTCATGAATGTATGGACTTTCATTGGAGCATGATTAATTTACCAGAGTCAACACTTAAAGAAAGCTGACTCTCCCCCTTCTAGCAGCTCTCAGCCTCCAATAGCTGCTTGACCAGTAGTGGGAGTTTCCTCTCACCCATCTCCATTCTAGGGATGGTCTTGCTTGAGCTGGCACCAGTATTATACATGCCACAACTTCTATGAGTTCATGTTTGCAGTTTCCTTACTGTGTATGGAGGACACTGTTTCCCTGCATTCATTCACCACCTCTGGTTCTTCCAGGTTTCTTCCCTTTATTTTACAATGGTCCTTTAGCCTTGGAATGAGGGAACACAGTATAACTGCTTCATTTACCACTGAGCTTTCTACAGTCTCTTATTTTCTGCACCACAGCCAGTGGCATAAGATTGATGATTGCATTTCTCCTCCAGCATACATAGCACCTTGTAGAATTATAAAAGCAAGCCAGTAGGGATGAAGTTTTCAGGTGAATACCAACTTAGCTTAATATATCCATGATCTGCTTCTCATGTACACAGTGTCTTCAGCAATAGAGTCCACTGTCTGTAGGTTAACCAAAAACATTACTAATACACTAAAATGTTTGGGATTCTTTATCCCTATCTAATTATGATAATACTTTTAAACAATACATGCTTAATAACTAATGTGTAAATGCTTTTGCTCCAATGTTATTTCTAAAGAATCTGACCTTATTATGACTTAGAAACATTTATATATTTGTCAAATGTCATTTGGAATTAACTGCAAAGAATAGAGAAACAATATATTTACTTGCAAAAAGTGTGCATGTACATTACACACACATGCATATCAGATGCTTTTTCTAGGAGGTAAATATACTTAATTTAGGCAATTTTGTGATTTTTGAATGTCATTGTTAGCAATCTATTTACTTAAAATTGTAAGCTCATATATGAAAGTAAACTGGAAAAAATCATCTTTAACAGTAAGTTTACTCTTCCTTTTTACATCTGATGTTATTTCACTCTTTATTTTATGCCTAAGAGAATGAACAGAAAGAACAAGGAGGAAGCATGTCTTTACTTTTTCTGTCTTCAATTATCAAGGAGGATACAATGCCCATGGATCTGTGGAGTGCTGAGCCATCAGAATTTTGTCTTTTATGCAGGCTCAGTTACATAAGCCAGCATAACCTAAGCTCCCATAGAATTAGTCTGTCTTTCAGAAGCTGCAGATTTCTCTATACAGAGTAGTGGATTAAGGACAAAGCTGCTCTGGCCTTCATCCTGGATTTGCCGTTCTTGCTATTTGTGTGATCCAGGTCAGATCACAAGGCGTGCCTGCTTCAACATTCACAGCTGCAGAAAGCAGCTGCTTTTCTGGAAGTTACACACACTACACGAACACTTTAAAATAAATGCCAACATTCATGCTTAGCATGAAAGCAGTACTTCTTGTGCAAGTTACTTATCATTTCCAGTCTCTTTTTTAACTTCATAAACTTTATTTTTAAAGCTTCTCACAAAAAACCCTCACACATCAAAATTAACCAAACCCCAAAACTACACACGTTAAAGTATTCCCATCTAGTTTGAGAAGCAGTTCTGAATCTCTGTAGCTTCCAATTGGATTTTACTTGCAGTATTGAATATATTATTTGCACTTATCCATCACAAAACTGGAGAAATACATGACAAAATTAGAACTAGAGAAAATAATTACCCCTATGGCTTCGTTCTTCACACATATCTGCTACTTGTATTTAGTCCTTCCTCATCTCCTTATATTTAGCCGTGTGTGTGTGTGTGTGTGTGTGTGTGTGTGTGTGTGTGTGTGTGTATGTGTGTGTTTGTGTGTGTGTGACATTCTTCATTTTTTAAATTTATTCTTCTCTCATACAGTACATCCAAACTAGTTTCTCCTTCCTCCAGTCCTCCCAGTTGCCCCCCTACTCAAGATATACACTTCTGTTTCCCTTCAGAAAAAAGCGAGGCACCCAGGGATATCACCCAAACACACCATAACAAATTATGATAAGACTAGGATCAAACAAACATGTCAAGGCTGGACAAGGCAACCTAGTAGGAAGACAAGGGTCCCAAGAGCAGGTAAAACAGTCAGAGACACTCCACTTCCATAGTTAGGAGTCCCAAAAGAACACCAAGCTACACGAATGTAACATATAGGCAGAGGACCTAATGAAGGCCTATGCAGACAAAATAATTGTCACTTCGGCCTATTTTTGATGAGCTAAACTGAACAGCAAGAAGTAAGACAACTGTGATGATATATTGTGTAACCTCATAAAATTTACCTAAAGATCAGAGAAAAGAACAAGCCACTCGATTAAACATAGAGGTAAACACTGGGCAGGCAGAGATCTGTCTGGATCTCTATGAGTTCAAAGCCACCCTAGACTACATGAGTTTGACTCAGTCTAGGAGAGAAACAGAGCCAGACACTGTTGATACTCACCTTTAATCCCAGTACTTGGGAGGCACACACACCTTAAATGGCTGGGTGGAGAAAGGTATATAAGGTGTGTGGAGACAGAAACTAGAAGCCATTTTGCCTGAGGAAGTTCATTCGGCTAGAGGCCTGTCAGCTGAGGCTTTTTCAGGCTTAGGAGTTGGTAAGAAAAGAAGTGGTAGCTGTGGCTTGTTCCTTTGTCTCTATGAACTTTCAGCATTTACCCCAATATCTGGCCCCAGGTTTTTTATTAAAAGACCATTTAAAGGTTCAGGTTACATTAATTTCCTATTAAAGCTATCAAAGTTCTTTATATATAATGCATTTAGATAATATATGCATAAGTTCTTAAGCAATATTTCAGTAGAGGAAGCATAGTTTTATTGATTGTTATTAATTATTGTTTTACCATAAAAGGAATTAACAGATTAAATAAGAGATGACAATATGTTCCTGTTCATCTTTAAAACAAGTGACAAACTAGAATTTTGTACATACGTTTACAGAGGTCTTACCCTAGCAAATTTTAAGAAGAAAAATTGAAATGAAACACTATCAGGGAGGAGGCCATTACACAGACACTTCAATAATTAGTAGTTTATGTTGGACTAAGTTGGACAGATTTTCTTCATTCCCCACTTAAATATGTTTCTCATATTTACACTATTATTTTCCACATGGCATAAATATCACTGGGTATTTAAAGAGAATAGTTAGTACATAATTTTGCAATTATAGGTGTTTTATGTCTGATATCACAAAATATCTTCATTTTTGTCAAGATGAGCATACATTTATGTGGTGTAGGAAAGACTTCTGCATTTTCAGTTTTGTATGTCTTTTAAATACCATCCATATCACAATACCTCTGGATTGCCAATAGTACTTTAAAAATCATTTTGAAGATATATACTGGTATTAAACTTGTCAATAAAAATGCAAACCAGTTAATAAGAATAATTTCTACATTTCTACCCATTTCCAATTTACATACTTCCCATGAGTCCCCTTTACTTCACAATAAAATCCTACCTAGTTCATATGATGTATAAGACTGTACATTACCCAAAGCCTACTTTTCTTCTTTCTTTCATGTGATCCTTTTCTTTGTATTGTGGTTTAGTGGGACTAACATACACACAAATATACATTTCCACAATCCAGTCACATTTTTTATTTGCTAATTTAGTTTGTTCTCCTTAGTACATGTCTTCCTTCCAAGTCCCTTTCTACCTCACCAATAATTAAGCATGTTTTCCTCCAGGATACTAACTTGACCTTGCTAACTGGAGCAGGAGTCCTTCTTTCATTCTTAGTATCCTCCCCAACAATGTATTATACTCATCGTTTCCCATGACTGTGTTTGGATGGAGAACATTCTTTAATCATCATAATTTCATTCTTCACTTAGTAGCTACTTAATAGCTGATTCTGAATGAGAATGAGTTGATTGTGAGGCATTAGTATAATTACTGCTTTCCAGCTCAGGAAATAGCAGTAGACAATTACCAAACCCAAACCAGCTGGATGACATCTTATTAAATGAATTGGGTGGTAAGTGAGTAAAAGTCGATTGAACCACTTATGGTTTAATAATTTTTAATGAAAATATTTTAAATACATCTGGATGGTTGAATATCAATATATTATGAACATATAAATATATTACTAATAATTTACTGTCAATATTATGTCACTCAGTAATCCCCTTTTTATAGGACTTTGCTATCCATAAGCTTCAGTTCCTTGAATTATTCTTAAATTTCTCTCTGAAAACGTGTAAGACAGCAAAAGAAATCAAATGATTTCCATATTAATCTTTATTAGTAGTAGTATTAATTAAATTTACTCATTTATTTTACATCACAACCACAGTTTACCCTCTCTTCTCCTCCCATGCCCTTACCCATGCTCCACTCCTACCCTCTCCCCATCCATTCCTCCTCTATTTCTGTTCAGAAAGGAGCATAGCTCCCATGAGTGTCAACAAAGCATGGTATTTCAAGTTAAGGTAGGACTAAGCTCCTCCCCTTCTATTAAGGCTGGACATGGCAACCCAGTATGAGGAATAGGTTCCTGGAAGCCAGCCAAAGTGTTAGGGACAGGCCCTGCTCCCCAACACTGGGAGTCCCAAAAGTTAATTAAGCTACACAACTTCCTTTTTTCTTCCTCCTTTTCAACAAGATTTCCTGAGCATGGCCCAGTGCTTGGCTGTGGATCTCTGCATCTGTTTCCATTAGTCTCTGATGACAGTTAGGGTATTACCATTCTGATACAGGAGATGGCCAGTTCAGGCTACATATCCACTATTGCTAGGAGCCTTAACTGGGGCCATTCTTGTAGATTTGTGGGAGTTTCCCTTGTACCAAGTTTCTACCTGATCCGCAACTGCACACCCCCATCAAGATATCTCTTTCATTATTCTCCCACTCAGTCCATGGCCCCCAACCCAATCCCTCATGTTTGCATCCCTGCAAATCCCCAGTCTATCCAAGAGATCTCTTCTATTTCCCTTTTCTGGGGAAATTCAGGCATCTCTATGACCTTTTGGGGCCCTCCTTGATACCTACCCTTTCTGGGACAGTGGGTTGTACCATGGTTATCCTTTATTTACAATAGTCAGAATGGCTAAGGTAAAAAACACTAAAAACAGCTTATGCTGGAAAGGATATGGAGTAAGGGGAACACTCCTCCAGTGCTGGTGGGAGTACAAACTTGTACAGCCACTTTGGAAACCAATATGGAGGTTTCTCAGAAAATTGGGAATCAATCTACCTCAAGACCCAGGTATACAATTGTTGGGCATATAACCAAAGGATGCCAAATAGTTCCACAAGGACACTTGCTCAACTATGTTCATAGCAGTGTTATTCATGATAAACAGAACCTGAAAATAACCTAGAGCCTCTCAAACAAGAATGGGTAAAGAAAATGTAGTACATTTACACAATGGAATATTACTAAGCTGTCAAAAACAATGATATCAGGAAATTTGAAGGCAAATGGATAGAACTAGAAAAAAATCATGAGTGAGATAAACCAGACCCAGAAAGACAAATATGGTATGTGTTCCCTTATAAGTGGATATTATCTTTAAAGAAAAAGATAATCATGCTACAATCTACATCAATCTTTTATTGACTCAGAAGTCTGAGGTGTTTGTGTTTAATAGCATGTGTATTCTAGAAAATCTCATAACTTGCCAAAAGGGTCCCTCCCTAAAGTTAGGGTTGGGGCAGAGTTTTGTTTTTGTCTTTCCAGGAGAATGAAGGCATCCAACTAAGGAATATGAAGACCACTGGACAAGTGAGATATCTGAAGAAAAAGAACAACTCATCCAGAAAATATTACCCAAGAAAAAGAGTAAATTAGCCTATTGGTATATCACATTTCCAACAGGATAAAATTTCATAAATCTTCCCAAATGTTTGTTTCTGCTGTTCTCTACCGACATATAATACAAATGATCTTTTTGTAGTCCCAGTTCAACTAAAATCCAAAGTTGGCTTTGGAGTTGAAACATGGCTCTCTCCTTCTCTAAAGCCAAGCATGCTAGTTAAAGGAAAACCCAAAATCTCTGTCTCATGTCAGAAAAGCCACCTAATACGGGACAGAAGAAAAGCCAAAATTAAAGGAATATTCTATTGCCACTAATACCATAATTCTTTAAAACTTGTCTTTATATATATAAACTTTTTGTCATGACATTAATGGTGATACAGAGTACCAACTGATTCTATAAAAAAGGCTTCATCTAGCTTCTTGTACATGATTTCAGGTTTGAATATTTATAGATAACTAGGAATTAAATTTTTGTACTTTGGAGATATATATATATATATATATATATATATATATATATATATATATATGTAACAAATTATGTTCCTTTAATCTCTTCAAGATGTGCTGCATATGACCTTTAATATGATTAAGTTTTCTACAGTGAAACATGACCATTCCTAACAGTGACCTTTGAAGTCTCCAAAAGGATGATGGGGCCCCACAACAATGACTACAACTGGATTATTGTAATGCCACTAAGCTGACAAACACAACCCAAAAGATCAACTTTGGACTACAAATTGCTCAGTATAATTTCAAGGTACCTATCTGAGATGGTCCAGCCTATTAGACTACTCTATCCAGGACTTAAGATGAGCCCTGCACTGTAGTAGAATATTATTTTAAGGTGTGTTACTTTTGCTTATGTTGCATTTGTTTAACTCTTTGAAGCTGTGTTACTGTGCCTGTGTAAAACATCTGATGGTCTAATAAAGAACTGGCCAATAGTGAGGCAGGAGAAAGGATAGGTGGAGCTGAAAGGCAAAGAGAAAATATAGACAGAGGAATCTGTTAGGAAGACATCCAGAAGGAGCCAGAGAAGGGGAGGACATCAGGGGCCAACCACTCAGCTACACAACCAGCAAGTCACAGAGTAAGAGTAAGATTTATGGAAGTAAGAGAACAGGAAAAGTCCAGAGGGAAAAGGAAGATGAGATAATTTAAGTTAAGGAAAGCTAGCAAGAAACTATGCCAAGCTAAGGCCAGGCATTCATAATTAAGAATAAGCCACACATAAGAAATGTGTGATTTCTTTAGGAGCTGGGTGGTGCCCCCCCAAAAGAGTAAAATACTACCAACAACACTGTATTTACCCATTACACAGAGACTGGACAACAAATGATACAATTAGCAATTTTACATCTTGACAATGATCTCATTTTGTTCATGGTCCCCTAAGGATGCTATCTCCCCCAGACAACAAAAAGTAATTTTAAGAACATGACATCCACATTCTCAAGAGGAAGGGTGGGTAGTTTTTGGTCATTCAGGGGGTTGTGGATATTTGTCATCAGTTAAGAGGGTTGGTTACAAATTTTTATTGGTAATGGTCAAGAAGAAAGCTGAACAAAAGAGATTAGATTCAGGGATCTTGTTCTGAAAAAAAAGGGGGGATATAGAAATGATAAGATAAAAGAATTGATTATTGAATCTACTTTTAAACTAAAAACACAACTACTAGTCTTAAATATTTTACATTGGTATGGATTTTTGTATACTGATATAAATCTGACATTTTTGTTATGCTGTATATATGTTTCTACTCTTGCTTAAGATATTTTTGTAAATTTATACAAATTTAGGTTTTTTTTTTGTTTTTTTTGTTTTTTTTTTTGGTTTTTCGAGACAGGGTTTCTCTGTGTAGCATTGCGCCTTTCCTGGAGCTCACTTGGTAGCCCAGGCTGGCCTCGAACTCACAGAGATCCACCTGGCTCTGCCTCCCGAGTGCTGGGATTAAAGGTGTGCGCCACCAACGCCCGGCAATTTAGGTTATTTTTGTTAGAACATACTGTACATATATTGTTCAAGGTATTGTACCTATATAGCTCATTTAACAATGTAATGCAAATTTCTAGTCCTTAAAAGTTATTACAAACTATTTAGGATAATAAAAGATGCAAATTAATAGTCATCTATTACAATCAAACTTGTAGTCAAATTAGGTATATTTTCAAGGTCAAACAGAGATGTATTTTAGATAGACAGAGCTCTATAAAATATGGCATTTAAAATGTTTAATAATATAAATTTTTTCATGACAATGAGACATATCTGCTCCTGGCAGCTCCAATCTACTTCAGAGAAGATGTGAGCATTGAAGAAATTCTATATAGAATTTACTTTCTTTGTGGCAAAATTTAGTCACTGGACAAGAAACTATCCTTGCTTCATTTGTTGACAGTATGTTGTCCAAATGGGATAAGCAGGACACACCAAAAAAGTGACTGTCAAACTTTGTCAAGACAAGGCAGGATAATCTTTCAAAAATCCTGCTTCACAAAAAAATCTGTCAGATATTCTAGGCCTGTAGACCAAGGAGAGCTGCACCAACATTACAGAGGAACCTTGGGTTACTGTCCAGTCAGCTGTTTCTGTCATTTCTTAGTTTTGGAAGTTGTTTGCTCTGCACTTCCTGTTTACTCAGGTAATATTATATCCCTGTCAGGTCTTTGATGGAGTTGAAGAGTAGATAGTTATAGTTATAATTATCCTTGTTACCAGATTCAGAAAAGAAACTCAGAAAAGAGGTGTAAATTATATAAGGTTGAGAGACATAAAAAGATAGTTTTGGGTTGGTAATATAAGTTAGGATAAAAAGTGAATTAGGTACCACACTTTGGACTCACCAAGACAAGATAGATAATGAAGCATTTTCTCTGAATTTCTCAAGTGCAAATGGACTGGAAATTATTAATGTAATTCTTGCCTGTATATATTTGTATATAGTTATTGTATTTATTGTATATAGTATTACTATGTTCGTTAAAAACCTTCACTTTTTATTTAGAGAAAAAGGGAGAAATGTTGTGTAATATTTTTACTGTGTCTTGACAAATAAAGCTTGCTTGGAGTCAGAGGGGAAAGCTGGACACTAGCTGACCAAAATTAACCATAGAGGTTTGGAGGACTGTAGACAAAGAGGAGACAGGAAGTATTAAGGTGATGCTCACAAAGGATCTCAGCCGTTTGGATAGAGGAATGGTAGAGGTGGGAGGCAACTGGTGGCTGCTCCCTACTTCTCTGATCTTTCAGGTTCTTACCCTTATATCTGACTCATGATTTTTTATTGATAAAGATTAATTAGATTAGTGCTTCACCTAAATATATGGATTTTATTCATTAAGAAACAATAAGAGAGCAATTTGTTTTGTATTTGAGACTTTAAAAGTATTAAAAATCAAGGTGGTTCCTGGCTATTTATAAATTTTGCCTAGCAAGCTCTGGTACAAAGGATTCCTCATGTTGGTGGTTAATTTTTTTTCCTAACTACTGTTGGGGACCCTATTGTATTGTCAGAGAATGCTTTCAGATCCTCTGAGCTACTCCTGGGTCATTGCTATGTTCTGTTTTCACAGCAGGGCAGGCTATCTATACAGTAAGAAAAAGACATCTGCTTCTATTTCTTATATCTATTAAGGACTAACCTATTAGTCAATTGACCTGGAATAATGTCCCTTCCAGTTGAATCTAAACCAACTGATCATGGATATGAATCGCTATATACACAGCATTCATTTACAATGTAAGGCAATATTGCTGTAAGAGTAACATTTTGTTCTCACTCGTCTGTGTCAGCCCACCCTCAGCCAGAGGAATTTTATGTGATTTACATACCACAGTAAGTGAAGTACAACAAGTCATCTTGTCATTCTTAAAATTTTATCACACTAACAGTGCAAGATGTTAATTGAATGCTTTCAATCCAGAGAAAAATCCATAAAGCATATCTCATGTATACATTCAAATATTTACTTAGAAATGTGAAGTTTATTATAATTATAATGACTTAAACTATCTAAAAAGCAATGGAAGGTACTGGCAACTTTGACGACATTTAATTAAATGAAGCAAAGAAGGATGTTATTTCCTTTAAAAGAAACTCATACCACATATATCTAAATTTAAAATATCTACTATATCTAAATTTAAATTAAAATGTAATTCTTTTGAAACTGAACTTGAGATTTCCGCAGGTAGGTTATCTTATTAAATCACCTGAGTTATTAATGAAATGACCTTGAATCTGGATTATCTCCATTTCTTGTTCTCATAAAATTCACTTCTTTCCAAGAACTGAAAAATGGCCCTGAGGATAATAGTCATGTGAAATGTCCTCTTTTCACACAAGTATTTATGAAGCATTAATAGAGGTAAGTGAATTTGAAATCTTACACTGTGCATGCCCATTTCTCCATCTGTAAAGAAATTGATAATTAATGAATTCTGTCATTTAAATATCTGTAGCATCAATGTCTAATTTATAATGACAAGAGGAAATTCTCAGTAAATGTTCTGATTTCAACCTTTAGTATTTGGTATTAATTGACAAGATAATTTTACATTTATTTCTATTCCCCAGTAGTCCAAGCCATGTGATATTAAAGATATTTTTAAATCTTTCTTAAAGTGCCTGCCTAAGAGAAATAACTCCATTACAATTAGAATTCTTAGGTTCCCAAAAGGAAATATGTTTCATGCAAGCTTTATAAAATTTTTGGAAAAGTTTATAAGAGAAGTAAACTAGAAGGCTATTGTGAAAGATTTTACTGATTACCATCTTTTAAATTTTTTTATTCATTTTATATACCAACCACAGATCCCACTCTCATCTCTCATCCCACTCCCCACTCACCTTCCCCACTGATGTATCCCTCACTCCCTCCTCCAAAAGGGTAAGTTCTCCCATGGAGGGACAGCTAAGCCTGGTACATTCAGTTTAGGCAGAGCCAAGCCCCTCCCCTCTGCATCAAGGGTGAGCAAAGTGTCCAACTATAGGTAATGAGATCCAGAAAGCCTGACAGTTATCCTAGAGCCTTCATCTAGCAACTGATGGAAGCAGATATAGAGATCCACAACCAAGCACCATGCTGAGCTCTGGGAGTCCAGTCAAAGAGAGGGAAGAATTGTATGAATAAGGGAAGGGGAATCAAGATCATGATGGGGAAATCTATGGAGACAACTGAACCAAGCTCACAGGAACCCATGAATATTAGACCAACAACTTTGGAACTTGCATGAGACTGGACTGATCACCAATTTGACTGGGTCTAGAATTACAATCCAGACAAAACTCTAGGTATGTCTGTGAGGGATGTTCTTGCTTACTTTAGCTGAGATTGGCAGATCTGCCTAAGGTGGGAGGTGCTTTTCTATGGTCTGTGGACCCTAAACTAAAGACAAAGAAGAAAGCAAATTGATAAGTCATTGCTCCCAGCTTTCTGACTACTAATGCACCATGGCCAGCCTCTTCGAGCCCCTGTACAATGGATTGCCTGCCACGTAAACTCTACAGTTAGTCAAAACAAATCATTCTTCCCTTTAGCTGCTTTTATCAGGCACTTTGACACTGCATATGAAAAAATGAACAATAAAATTACTCAGGTATTTAAAACTGAATAGATGCAGAAGTGGATCCAACTACACTGATCATTAAAGTAAATAATATGTTTTATTTAATTGAAGTATCGGATGTGAAGTATGTTAGATTAAGAAGCTAAATATGGTAGAGCTTTTTGTACTGGATAAATAATTAGGGAGCTCAATCCCTGGGACAGACTAATTCTCCCTCTCTCAGCAGCTGTTAGCTTCCTGTCCAAAGTGTATCATTGCATTTTGTTATTTGGTTATTATACAGCATAATTATCCTTTCTCCCTTTTTAATTTTATTTAAAAGTTAAAAGAATACACAATGGTAAAAAAAATAGTTAAATATAAACAAAGTGGTGATTGGATGTCTGGGTTAGTTCTTTTACAAGAACATCAACATGGAAATTAATGAAAACAACCAACAGAGAAAGCATTGGCATAAGGTATGATTCTACTGCACAGGACCAACACTGATGTAAATATGCCCCATTGGGATCAGTTTGATACAGGCATTACCATTCCTGATTAGAATGCAGGGTGAAGATCTCATTAGATACTAGCTCTGATAGATATGAATAAGTATGTGAACTTTGGAAAGTCTTTTTTTTTATAACTTTGAACTTTGATATCTTTTTATTCATTTACTCATCAACCAGTACTATCTTTTAACCACCACAGTGTTCCCTAAAATGATTCCCACACTTTCCGTTAGACACTTCCTGAAATAAAATTTCAAATTGTTCTTGGGTAGTTGATAAAGCTTTGGGTTGTTTTCTCATTTGAATATTTGATGTATGTAGAACTCTCCATAGCATGTTTCTGTGAATATTCCATGTAAAAGTAATCTCAAGGCACTTAAATTAGACTGAGTCTCTAGCTGAATTGCCATTCTACATGAGCAATCATACAAGCAGAGGGTGACTGGAAAACTATCAGAAGTTCCTTAAATCTCTAATACAGGTTTGTCACACTGTTTGAGCCACTTGATTACCTATAATGAAAGATGTGATGTGGCAGGGTCACTAACAAAATTTCTGAGGTTCAATAGTACTTCATGAATGTTACTGTCTTTATCTTGGGTAAGAGTAGAAAATCCAAGAATATCCAGAGATCTAGAGAAACAGACAAAACTTTATCATTCCAGCTATATGTCAAATCTCCTTAGGTATCCAGATCTATATTCCAGAATCATTGAACACGTTCCATTTGTAAGATTTTTCATTGAGTAAATTGCTAAAGGACAGTAATCTTCACATTTTAGCACTTTGAGTGCCCATGCCTCAGACAAAAAGAAACATAGTTCACTCAGATTGTAATAAAGTATAGGCATGTGAACACTTCTCATAAGTCCAATTTTGCCATTTTTAATGTTTCATTATATTTGATATATGGATAACCTATACATATATTTTTATGTAATTTTGAAATTTCATGTGTAGGACCATGTTTCAGAAATTAGTTGGACATTTAATAAATCCTAAGTAAATATGAGTGAGAAATACTGTTTAGAGACACATTTGATAATAAAGAGGACATACACATATTTGTAAGAATCTGAAAATTCTCTTTTACATTATAAGACAAATTTTGAATCAAATATAAATATTTAGTATCCATTACCTTATTGCTTTATGTACATTTCCTTCTCCCACATTGAAGTTTATAAATGTAATATTAGAATTGTCAAGTTGTTATGCTAGTTGAAATCAATAATGTCAACAAGACTCAACAAGAAACATTCAAATTGAGGTCTAAGAGATTACATTTCTTTCATTGTTAAATTAATCAAACTAGATAAGATAAATAGTTATATTACTCTTGATTTGAATGAAAATCAACTATATATCAATCTTCATTAGTTGTTATGAGGCAAACAATTAAACTGGAAGTCACATTCAATCAAAAACAGTATTAAAATATAGAAAGGAAAAAACACAGTAAACACTTACATGGGATTTGCATCCGAGAGATTAGTGAAAAATTTTAAAGTTATAATGTAATTAATATGTGTGTGTGTGTTGTTTTCTGTATCTTTTTAAATAAACTACACAATGGAAGCAAACATAGCACTGAAAATGATTATCAAATTATACTTTTTACTATGACTGTGAGAATTTCAGGAAGTACACTTAGAGTTAAAAAAAAAATGGGGAACAATGGAAATCCTAATTTCCACAAACAGATTGTGACCAAATCATTGTGCTCAGTGACAGAGAAATGGATGACTTTTGAAGGGACATTTTTCAACAAGTTGAGCAATCAAGATATTTTGCTATAGAGGATTGTTGGAACTATATTCAATAAAGAACGTCACTGGCAGGGCAGTGGTGGCACACACTCCTTTAATCCCAGCACTCAGGAGGCAGAGGCAGGTGGATCTCTGTTAGTTCATGGCCAGCCTGGACTACGGAGGGAGTTCCAGGACAGTCGCAAAGCTACACAGAGAAACTCTGTCTCAAAAAACAACAACAACAAATAAAAAGAATGTCACTGAGCCACTAGTAATACATAAAGTGTATTGGAAATCTAAAGAATGAAAAATAAACTGCAAAACACTGGTGGTGAATATAAATAAAAAATCAAAAGATGGAAAAACTACAGAAACTCACTTTTATACACTTTATCATTCTAATTCTGCATAGGAACTTAGTATAACAGGAGACTGAATGTGAAAACTCTCTAGGATATGATTTTAGTTAATATTTCTAATTAGGATGATTAAAATAATTTACTTCATGTAAATAACATAATCCAATTATTTTGAACTTCTCTTTGCCAGATCCTTAAGTATCACCTCTGCAATAGGTGCGGTGTGAAGTTATAAAATGTGTCAACTTACGCAGCAATGCAAAAAATAATCTACAAGGTCACAACTAATGATGAAAATTTATTGCAATTATTATAATATAGTTTCATTGTAGAATACAGTCATGATAACAATATATTTATTTGTAGACAATGTTTTTCACCATTTTCCCTTTCCTTTTTTTATGCATAGAATACAAATTCTAAAAATTTTAGGCTGTTAGCAAAGGATGAAGTGAAGGTTACCAATAATGAGAAAGACCATCATTCCCAGGTAATTGAAAGTGGAATCCCTAACACGGTTAGAGAAGGAGAGGAGATCATTATCCCTGTATTCCTGCAAAAAAAAAAAAAAGTGAAATACATGTGTCAGTGTCTGGTGCTGCTACTTTTATTGAAGCATAGGTCACTGGTCTCTAGAAGAGCTTAATTAAATGTGGGGATTTAATGAAAGATTGAAAGAAACTGAAGTTTATCAAGTCCTTGTATGTAAAACGTCATTGGACCCATGCTCACTGATACTAATTCTACAAAGTCATCAAAGATTAAGAGAGTGACAAGGAATGCATTGTGAATCACCATTTGAAAATTTTTCTTTTTTTCTTTTTCTTTTTGTATTTTTGCTTTCCTATACCAACTTTCTTGCTGGAGTACATTCAAGGTCAGCATAATTGTGGTTGCCACAGAGCTTTCAAAAGGACCACCATAAACCCAGTAAAATTGGTCGCAGGAGACAGAGCTGCTCAATGTCAGTGCCTATTGCTTGAAAACACATTTTCACTACAACTACAATTTCATCAGGTTGCTAACTTAAGAATGATTATGAGTAAATTATCCAAGAGCTTTTACACCTATGATGCTCCTTTGTTTTATTTCAGTCTGCCAAAGTCTTCAATAAAATGAGAATATAGCTTCAATGAAAAAGTACCTTTTCTTTTTTATTTATTTATTAAATTTAATTTTACATATCAGCCACAGATTCCCTTGTTCTCCCCCTCCCGCCCCCCCCCCGCATTCCCCCCAGCTCACCCCCCATTCCCATCTCCTCCAGGGCAAAGACTCCCCTGAGGATTGAGTTCAACTTGGTAGATTCAGTCCAGGCAAGTCCAGTCCCCTCCTCCCAGGCTGAGCCAAGTGTCCCTGTATAAGCCCCAGGTTCCAAACAGCCAGTTCATGTACTCAGGACAGGACCAGATCCCACTGCCTGGATGCTTCTCAAACAGATCAAGCTAATCAACTATCTTACTTATCCAGAGGGCCTGATCCAGTTGGGGGATCCTCAGCTATTGGTTCATAGTTCATGTGTTTCCATTTGTTTGGCTATTTGTCCCTGTGCTTTTTCCAACCTTGGTCTCAACAATTCTCAATCATACAAACCCTCCTCTTTCTTACCAATTGGACTCCTGGAGCTCCACCTGAAGCCTGACCGTGGATCTCTGCATCTGACATTTAAGGGATTTCTCAACATCCCTAATCATCGGGGAAATGCAAATCAAAACGACTCTGAGATACCACCTTACACCTGTCAGAATGGCTAAGATCAAAAACACCAAAGACACCTTATGCTGGAGAGGATGTGGAGCTAGGGGAACTCTCCTCCACTGCTGGTGGGAATGCAAGCTTGTACAACCACTTTGGAAATCAATATGGTGCTTTCTTAGAGAGCTGGGAATCAATCTCCCCCAAGATCCAGCTATACCACTCTTGGGCATATACCCAAGGAATGCTCAATCATACCACAAGGGCACTTGCTCAGCTATGTTCATATCAGCATTGTTTGTAATAGCCAGAACCTGGAAACAACCTAGATGCCCTTCAACTGAAGAATGGATAAATAAACTGTGGTACATATACACAATGGAATACTACTCAGCAGAGAAAAACAATGACATCATGAGGTGTGCAGGCAAATGGATGGATCTAGAAAAAATCATCCTGAGCGAGGTAACCCAGACTCAGAAAGACAAACATGGTATGTACTCACTCACAGGAGGACACTAGATGTAAAACAAAGATGACTAGACTGCTACTCACAACTCCGGGGAGGCTACCTAGAAAACAGGACCCTAAGAAAGACACAGGGATCGCCCAATGACAGAGAAATGGATGAGATCTACATGAACAACCTGGACGTGAGTGGGGGTAATGAAGGGCAAGGGTCAAGGGAAAGAGAGCTTAGGGGAGCGGGAGATCCCAGCTGGATCAAGAACAGAGAGGGAGAACAAGGAATAGGAGACCATGATAAATGAAGACCACATGAGAATAGGAAGAAGCAAAATGCTAGAGAGGTCCACAGAAATCCACAAAGATACCTCCACAATAGACTACTGGCAATGGTGGAGAGAAAGCCCGAACTGACCTACTCTGGTGATAGGATGGCCAAACACCCTAATTGTCATGCTAGAAACCCCATCCAATGACTGAAAATGTACCTTTTCTACTAGAAATACCCATCTGCCCTTGTAGGTACTGAGATATCAATATTAATATCAATGTCTTCACTTGTGGTTTTGAGATGTGTGTGGTGCCTCCAGCTCTAGTACATCAGTTTCTGCTGTTCTAAAGTAGCTTGAGTGTTCTTACCATGCACTTAAGTATTTTTATGCCCTTTTTAATGAACTGTTAAAGTTACCTGGAATACAAACATACTCGGATAAAAGGCCATTTGAGTCACAGAGGTGAGTTTTGCTAGGCCAAACTGCTAAGTTCTTCAGCAAAGCAACAAATGTAAATGGAACTGTTGAGAAATTTTCTGTGAAAAAATCATGTATTGTTATGTTTGGCAGAAACAATGATTGCATTTATAAAGTAGACATGTTTATTAGCTAGTTCAATTAAATCTTTTCCTAAAACACTTCTGTTTCATCCCAACCTATCCAACTTATTGTGTTGAGCAGGTGCAAGTTTTGTGTCTCAGAGCAGTGGAAGAGGCCTTTCTGAGAAGAATAATCAAGAATCATGTGAGAAAAAAAATGAACTAATTGCAATACAAAATGAAGAACAATGGTATTTAATTACAAGGTGGTAGGAAGTAAGTGAATACGACGATTTCAGCCGCCTGCTGTTGTGAGAGTATGAGGGTGAGGTTGTAGCAGAGCCAAGCTTTTGTGGGCACAAAGCTGAAATGGAAAAACAGATCTGAAGTCTGATGTGAAAATAAATGTCAAAAGATATTAGAATGATACTCCCTCTGAATGCCTTTCCCTAGGGAAGACTCTACTCTCAGCATTCCTTAGTTGCCTAAGTTCTTTGTGTAGGGTTTAGGCCCCTTGAACTTTCTCCAGTCCACATTAGCACGTCTATTGGTGTCATCCTTGTTCAGCTCATGTTTAAGCAGTCATGTTGGTGAAACTTTGTACCTTTTGGCATTCTAACACAGCAATTTTTATCCAATACTGAATTGCCACATCAGGAGAAACTATATACATTAAAGTACATTACACAGAGAGAATAGGCTGTATTTATGTATTTAGAAGGAGTATGTGGGGAGAAAAAAAAGGAAGAGGACAACTGTATAATTATATTATAATCTCACAAATCAAATTATTTTTTAAGTGACAGGTAAGAACTCTAAACAGAAGGGCATTTGTGGGAAAAGTCCACAACATGAGAATGCATGGCACATGTTGAACATTTTAAGTTAATACATCAGACTGAAAGATACAATAATTTTTCAATTCATGTGGTTTTCTAAATAAACTCAGTAGGCAGATATGCTGCATCAGTTTTTACTCAGTATCCTTTAATAAAACACTAGATGGAATTTTTTTAAATATTACATAACTTCAATAGTATTGATGTATTGTGAATTGTTCTTCTTGTATTACAAAATCAAAGTAAGTATAACATTGCATACTAAATTATGCTGAAGAACATTGTTAAGCACAGGATAGTAGTACAAGATAATACTTATATAGTTGCTCTTTTATATAGCTGTTTAAACAGTGGATGATAGTTTTTTTTTCCTAAACTAATCTAATCTCCATCTCTAGTAAAGTAAGTGTTAGTATTAACAGCATTTTTCTAGAACATAAGTTCAATTCTTCTAGAGAACAAATTAATAACTTTTAGATTTAGTTAATGAAACATCACATTTAAATTCCAAATTCCAAGTTCTGAACTATTAAACAATTCTGTTTTAAGTTAATTCTATTACATATGCCAGAATTCAATGGTAGGAATAATAATTGAGAATAATCTGAAAGAAGCAGGTAGTGTGTGTGTGTGTGTGTGTGTGTGTGTGTGTGTGTGTGTGTATGTGTGTGTGTGTGTTCATGTGTATGTAAGCATACATGTGCATATGGAGACCAGAGAATAACCTTGGACATCAGCCCACACATGCTATAAATATTTGGTCAGAAAAAGTCTCTCATTGACCCTGGAACTCATGAAATATGCTAGATTGTCTGGTCAGCAAGGCCTTTCACTAAGGTCAGCCTGTTATGCCTCGCCAACCCTGGGATCTGAAAAAGATGTCACTGTGTCCAGTTTTTCTATGTGGATTTGGGGATGAAATTTAAGTCCTTGTGTTTTCTAAATAAGTACTTTGTTGACTGAGCTGTTTATCTATCCCAGAAAAACCTTTAGGATCTAGAGAGGAGGGTTTCATTATGTAAGGCTGAAATCTTTAATATGAAGTATTAAAAAAAATATAATGATTGTTAGTTATCAAGCTATGGTGATTGACTTTCATTCTACTCCCCAATGAAAACTATTCCCCCAAGCTCATGCCATTCACAGTGTTGACGCGGAAGACATTAAGATAATGGTTTCTTTGGGGAGGGTCTCTTTGTGAAGGAAGCTTCCTGTTCAAGTTACCCTACTTATTATGTTGTACTCCAGGGTCCATGAGTTACTGTTGAGTCATGCAGTCAGGATCAGACAACTATCCAACATCACAAAGATTCAAAATTGATCACAAACTTGGTTGATTCCTAGTCATTTTCCCTGTCCCACATTTCTTCCTGCACATATAATTTATAGATGAAAGTAGTTATTTTACAGGGAATGGCAGATATCTATATGACTATTTTATAGAATAATTAGAGCTCTGCCTTTTTAATCTAATTTTATGGGTATTTTCCCCAATTTTTAACATAGACCACAATATGAAATAAACTATGAGCAGTATTGAAGGAAGGAGTTATTTGTCACTGACAGAATTATAACTAGTACAGTGTTATATATTTAATATATGTGCATAACTATACATATATTTCATAGCTTAAGAATATGTGGTTATCGGTATTGAGTACACCATATTATAAATCTGTGTGCCCTGGAGATGAGAAGAGTGATTTTTGTTAGACATTATGAAATATTTTATAAATAGCAAGAGTCAGTTACTCTGCAATCTAGGTTTTTTACGTATCATTAAATCCTTTTGACCATTGAAAGAACTGAAATGTCTATTATTTGAAATACTGTATATAACAGAAAGTATTTCAGTTGTGCTTCAACTATTTCTAATAGAAAATCTTTAGTCTATTTGGGAGGCTTTAAACTATGCTTTTCATCCCAGAACTTGGCCTGCTGTTGATTCAAGACATTTCCTTCTTATATTCAACAACTAGTTAGGCTCAATAAGGCAATAGTTTGAGCAGCTGAAACTCCGTATGTGTGGTTCTTGCTGACAGCATGGGTTTAGGCTTGAGGGCATTGATCTATTAAGCCACACGTTATGATCAAAGTGTTAGTTGCTGACAACTATGACAGGAGTCTCTGTTCTTACACTTGCAAACCTTGTGTAACACAGGCAGAGGTCATCCATAATTAAAAGAGTTAATGCCAAAGAAGGTTGCCTTTTAAGGCCCATTGCAATAGATATATGATCGCAGCAATGCTTTGCACCTCCAACAAAGGTACAGCAACACTACTAGGCTAGGAGGCGGCGGGAAAATGTGTGTTTAGTAATACATAGTACATATTTAGGTCAAAGTTCAGTTATGGATGATCATCTTAATTAAATAAGTAGCAAGGTGAACTCTGACTTCTGAAGTACTCACAGTGTCCTCTCACAGTCAGACCATTATTAAAATTTCATTTCTAAGTCACATAGTACATCACTAAATTTATACATTAAAAAAGAATTAATAAGATACCCCAAGTCTTATTACATTTTTAAACACTATTCATTAATAAAATCAGTTTAATTTGGAATACTTGGTCAAATAACAGAAGGTAATATAGATTATTGTTCTTGAAGAAACATGTGATATTGAAATCTTTATTATTCATATTCATAGAGAAGATAAAATGTGTTACTATATTGTCTTTGGCCACTTAGTTATTACTTATACTGCTGTCATTTTTATTTTAACTAAAGTCTTGGCTCTCAAGATAACATTGCTTAGAGATACTAACTTGAAGGTTAAATTAGACAAAACAAATATATTACTTTGGAAGGAAATGTTATACTTTCTGATAATAATAAATACATTTGATGGTTTTTATCATATCTGAGGTATATTAGGCCATGTATTAAAAAGGTCCCATGAATTTTTATTTATAGACACATATTGTCATGACAGAATATAGTGTTTTTACCCACAATCACATAACTCAAAGAAGCTAATACCTTTATGTAGAGTAGAAGTAGCAAATATTTAATGATTTAATGATTTAAATTAACTTCTATTATACTCTTAACTACAAACATGTACAATAATCTTCAGCATCACCAAGTTACTTAACGAATAAAAGTTCAAACTGTGTGTGTGTGTGTGTGTGTGTGTGTGTGTGTGTGTGTGTGTGTACCGTCTACATCATTCTACTACAGTTATAGCTAGTAGGTGATGTAAAGCTGTTTGACATATGATGTGCTTTCATTAGGAACAAGATCTTATCTACACTTAAAGGTTCAAAACTGGTGGCAAAATTCCCAAGTTTTGGAATAAACTAATATATTAATATGTGACTGGTCTTTTGTTCTTCCAAATCCCAAATCTCAGTTGCATCAGATGTCATAAAAGAAGATTCAAAAATAGCAGTTTCAGTCTTTGGGTGGTGTGTGCAGGGATGCAATCTGTTGTTCTTTTTAAAGACTCCATAATTCAGAAACATAAAAGTCTTTCTAATCATCTAATGATCTCTGGCTTTGTTATGTATATATACAAAGTCACCAGAGACATCCATGTAGCATGACAAAAATTCATTTTTAATTGTTGTTTGTTGTTCTTGAAATATATTGAATAGCATATTCTCTTACTATGAGCATGTTATTATGCCATCTGCATGAAGTTGTTAAAGTCAATGTAGGAAAGATAAGGAATAAAGACATCAGCTGTGGACATGTAACTAACAAATGTAAGTAACACAACACAGGAAAAGAAAACCGTGAAAGTGTGCTCTGAGATATGTGGAGGAAGCAACTCAGGGAAATACCTGTTGAAAGACTACCAAATACAATACTAAGAATTAAAATTTCTCAGGGCAGGATTTTGTCTGGCATGTTACAGGAGCACCATGGAGAGTAGTGTTTGTGTCGGGAGGGAAAGACTAATTGAGAATTGACTTCAGAGAATTAGTAGATAAAAGTTCATGTCAAGCTGTAAAAAGGAAATGGAATATATTTGTTGTATTCTGAGTAGAAATAATAGTTTCTTTTTGTTTGTTTGTTTGTTTTTTTCTTTTTTTGAGACAGGGTTTCTCTGTGTAGCACTGGAGCCTGTCCTGGAACTCACTCTGTAGCCCAGGCTGGCCTCAAACTCACAGAGATCCACCTGACTCCACCTCCCGAGTGTTTTGATTAAAGGCATACACCACCACTGCCCGGCGAAATAATAGTTTCTTGTTGAAAGTTTGACACCATCACAACCACTAGTGGCCCCTTTATTGAGAACTGATAAGGGTCTTTTTGAAGGTGAATGCTGCCATAAAGAAAGCTTAGCTATCTTGCTGGGGATGTCTTTCTGTATGCTGTGAATGTGTGTTGCTCTGATTTGGTTGATAAATAAAACACTGATTGGCCAGTAGCCAGGCAGGAAGTATAGTACAGGAAGGATAAGCAGAGAGGAGAATTCTGGGAACAGCAAGGCTGAGTCAGGAGTCACCAGCCAGACACAGAGGAAGCAAGATGTGAAGGCAGAACTGAGAAAAGGTACCAAGCCACGTGGCTAAACATAAGAAGGATTATGGGTTAATTTAAATGTAAGAGTTACTCCATAGTTAGCCTGAACTAATGGCCGAGCATTTTTAATTAATATAAGCCTCTGTGTGTTTACTTGAGTCCAAATGGCTACAGGCTGCAAGAGCTGGGCAGGACCAGGAAAACTTCCGCTACACTATCTCTAAGTACCCCTCCTGGAAAAAGTAGCAGCCCATGTGAGATAAATCTATAAGAAGATAGGCTACACTTCTTCACTTCAAATAAATAGATATACAGAGAATGTTTAGAGTATAGCCTATGTGTTCACAAGTATTATCAATTCAATTGTAGATGCTTTAGAATACTTCAACATACACACACATACACACGCGCACACACACACACACACACACACACACACACACACACAAGCCTTGAGAAGTGATATGTGAACTAATGATACCACAAGGGAAATCAAAGAATAGACAGAGAATTTCATAGAGAATGCTCAGAGGGGTGGAAAAAGAAATTCTGCAGTGGTCTGGGTCGGCTAATGATAAAAACATCTTTTTTCAAGAAACAAATACTAATAGATAAGGTATATGACAAGGGTCAAACACTTAAAAGGAGATTATAGAAAAGAGACTGTGGAGAGAGGAAGAATGGGCTTTGCCTGGGAATGAACTATGCCTATCGCCTTGTTAGCTCACATAGTCACCTCTGTTTTCTTTCTGACACCATCACTTAGCTTCAACAAATCGAATTTGTCTGCTGGCCCTGTTTGACAGGAGCCATGCGTAACTGCCAAGAGGCCTGGTCGCAGCTGTTGAAACACACAGTTGTGCTGCGTCGTTTGAATTTGTGCTTCAATGAGTCTTTAAAACCTTTCTTCTGCATAACCTCATTAAAGTCACGTGTTCCGTCTGTTCAGTTGACTGCCAATGCTGAAGAATCCTACTGCTAGACACAGATCACAAGTATTCACTCCAGCAGATTTTTGTTTTTACGAAAGAAATACTTGTAAAAATGAACGTTCACAACAGCCTTCACTTTGTCAGCCCCCAAGCATTTTATCAACAATATCCAACCACCTCTGTCTACTTGTTTTGCCTTTAACATATCGTAGCTGTCAATCAAAATGAAAGCCTTTAAAAAGCTTCCACTCACTGAATTATACTCTGGATATTTCATTACTATGTCCCCACTCTTCCAGGATGCACTGGCTGATCTTGTAATTTACAGTCTAGTTGACGTTTCAAGGATTTGTAGGCCCTTCCCAGCATGTATTATCAATTAAATTATACTAATTCTTTGAAGAAATCGATACATCTGTTGCTTTGGATACATTTTGGGAAATGTCACAGTGCTATACTCCCAATATCTCTTCCAGCGCCACACTACCAACAATAATATCCTTCCACTAGACCATAATTCCTAAAAGTTGCCCCTCAGCACCAAGGCATGGGACCAAGCTTTTGAGAGATATTTAAGATCCTTCCTATGTAATAGATCCATGATTACCATAACTCCTGTTATTTGCATATCATGTCCAGATACCATATTTCATAGAAAAAATGGCTCAGACACTACATTTCTCTTCCCTTGTTCCCTTTCCTTATGCTGATTTTGACAGTTCTCCTTATGACATACATTCCAGCAATAACTAGTCTATAAAGTTCCTAAATGTCTACCTATTATTTTTTTTAACTTCTACCAAACTATTTTCCCTTTACTATACTGAGCAATTTGGCATTTAGAAAATATCAAATATTCAAATTTCTTCTACCACTTCAAATAAAAAAAGTATTTTTCTAAGTGAGCAGTGTGTTGTTTGATTGTGAAATAGCCAATCACTGAATAGTGTATTAAAACCTAGAGAGTGAAAGAGAATTGCTTAGATCATAACTGCTTTCCACTCTAACAGATTTTTGTTCATTGTGTTTTGTTTCTTTCTTTCTTTTTCTTTTCTTTTTTATTTTTTTGAGGCAAAATTTCTCTGTGTAACAGCCTTAGCTATCCTGGAACTAGGTAAGGCTGGCCTCAAACTCACATAGATCTCCTTGCCTCTGTCTTCCAAGTGCTGAGATTAAGGGCATGCACCACCACCTGTAGGCTGATTTTTTTATTCTATAAAGTTTAAATATTTTTCATATTGAAACACCTTGAAATGTCATATTTTTTATCCAATTTGAAATTTATGGCATTAGAAGAATTTATTTTAGAAGGGACATTTCAAAATCTTCTTTAGAAGTAATAAACTATTTAGAGAAGCTATACATTTAAATAAAACCACAAGAAAGTCTAAAGACAGTGAAATAAGCAAAATTTACACCTATGGTAATGTGAATACTTGTATACTAATGTAAACATAGTGTCTAAGGGCTTACATTCAGGATGGACTGGTAGAATAGATAGATAGTGTCTGGACAAGGCCAAACAGATCTTTATGAAGAGCATCTTCTGGAGACCAAAGGAAAATGCACTGCCGTATAACTACCACAATAGTGGTCAGAGAAACTGCACCTCCGGGGACTTGCAGTAGCACAGAGTGAAATAGACATGAGTCTTTTGTTTGAGCAAATGGTAATCATTTCATTTTCCTAGAGTGAAATGGTAAAGTCTTAGTTTGCTAAGAATGAAGACATGATCATTTATGACATTGACTAAAATCTGAAAAGTTGCACTGTGGGATGGGAAGAGACATATTTAACAATATGCTGACTTAGAAATTTGACTTCTGTGTTCACTGTCTAATTTAACTAGTAGTTTTGTTAGCACTAGCGAGATTGATGATTTACTTAATGGAAACTCATATTTCTTATTCCTCAAATTATTTTTGTTATCTGTACTATATTTTGCTATTTATACTTTATTTTGTCTTCCTCTTCTTGATAAGTAATTTATGTGTTTATCATATTAAAACTGTAAGTTATTTTACCATGAGAAGGTTTAATTCCTACCCTTCAAAATAATTTTAAAGTATAGTTGTGAGCTTGATAAATATGTGTCTCTAAAGAGTTAATTACAACTGGAAAATGGTTATGTGCTGTTTAGCTGAGTCTGTTTCAGAGTGTTTTCCCTTTGAGTACAAATATTCGATGGTGTCTACTGTTATGTAATTGTTGATGTGATATTTTATTGAAAGTTCAGAAACTGCACTAGTTAATAAGCTGATTTCTTTTCTCAAATATTTTATAACTATTTGCTTTAACTGATCTATGAAATTTAAAATGTAAAATGTACACATATTAATGGGGTACCATGTTGTTTTGATATCTGTTACATTTTATGATGGTGGTTAAATCATGTTCAGGAACATCAACTCTAAAGAATAAATAGATTTTTCCTATTTCTAGACTCTCTTAGTTAGTAGCTCTCTGTAGCAAACCATGAAATGCCATATGGGGCACAACAATAGAAGTGGAGATCAACTGGTTCATTGAGTTTTTATTTTGTTCATTATTTTTAGAAGCTGTGATATTCTGAGTCCTCTAGTTATAGCTCAAGTTTTTTGTTTGTTTGTTTGTTTGTTTGTTTTGTTTTATTTTGTTTTTTTCCAGTCCTGTCCGGGCCTGCAGCCACTCAGATTCAAATAAACACACAGAGGCTTATATTAATTAAAACTCTATGGCCTAATGGCTCAGGCTTCTTGCTAGCTAGATCTTACATCTTAAATTAACTCATTTCTATAAATATATACCTTGCTACATGGCTCATGGCTTACAGGTATCTTTACATCTTGCTTCTCATGGCTGTGGCTGGCAGCATCTCCTGACCCAACCTTCCACTCCCCAGAATTCTTCTCTCTCTTATCCCGCCTATACTATAATTCCTACCTGGCTACTGGCCAATCAGCATATCTTGTTTTATGAATTTCATTTGTGATATAATTGTGTATAAAATAATCCACTTATATAACAATAATCTGATAATAATAATTAAACTATTAAGAGAAATTATAGTCATTATTTATATATAATTATTATTATATATACACACACACACCACACACACACACACATACACACACACACACACACACACACATATGATTTTATTTCTTCCTTTAGACTTGAAGTTACTTTAAATTTCTCTTTCAATTTGAAGTACTTCCTTAAAAATGGTTTATAAGTCAAATACTTGTACTAAATGATCTTACACATATATTCATGATATTGACCTAAATCTGGTACTGCACTCTAAGATGGGAAAAGGTGATTATTCTTGAGCTTTAGATTTCATGTTCTGAACAATAGTTTACTAGTTACAGACTTCTTGGTAGAAATATTTTTGTTTCTGTCTAATGTACTTGTATTTGCTAATTAGTGGTTGCCAACTAAATAGCAATGTGCATTTCACAGACTTCCATTTCTTTTTCTTTTCTTTTTCCTGGGGGTGTGGTAGGGTATATGTGAGACAGGTCTTACTTTGTAGCCATGGTTGGCCTGGAAATCACTTTAAAGATCGGTTTGGCCCTGAACTTTCAGAGATCCACTGGCACCTGCCTCCCAAGTGCTAGTATTAAAGGTATGTGCCACTATGTTTAGTATGACTTAAAATTCTAATCTCTTATTTGCAATATATACATTACTGCCTAGATATCACTGTAACTTTGTATAGTATAAAACTTACAACATAAACTCTACAAAAAGTCAACTTAAAAAATAGTGGTTGAGACAATAAGAGGAACCAGAGCTAGCCTGTCCCAAAATTATTGCATAGAACAGGAATAGCAAGAATATTAAGTATGGTTTTAGTTGTAGCATATAAAAAGTATCACAGCAAAAGAAAATATGACACAAGTTACAACACCATATTTTAATATTGAAAGTAGATCCAAGTGTTGGGACACATGACTTTAATCCTAGATCTCTAAAGCCAAAAGCAGATGGATCTCTATGATTTCAATGACAGCCTGTTCTATGTAGGAAGTTCCAGACTGGCAGAGATTACACAATGAGACTATGTTTCAAAACCAACTAAACAAACACAAAATTTATTGTCCTTTTAAAAAAATCATAAAACATGAGAGTCCATAGCCATGAAATAAAAACCCAAGAGGGAAAATAGTCATGCTATAAAACCTAGAGAGTTTAATAAATGAAATTATTTTTGCTAGATTTCAAGATGTAGTTTAGGAGGACTTCAGAGATAGAGAATACAAACCAAATTACATTAATATAGACCTTTTCTTAGACATAGCAGGTATACCCTAGGAATAAGAGGTATGAGATGTCTATATTAAGTAATTGCATCAGAACACAGATTTGAGGAAATATAAGTCTTTCAGAGACAAAAGTTCAGAACTACAACAACCTTATCTTCTTTGTCTGTTAGCGAATTGGATGGTAAAATTTCAAGATGGCTGTTTTAGGGTCGAAAGGATGGGTCAGCATTGAAACAACTTACTGCTCTTTGAGACAACCCACATTTCAGTTCCGGAAACCATATCTGGAGGCTTCATTCGTCTGTTATTTCAGTTCTAGATTTAATTCCCTTTTCTTGTCTTACCTGCCATGCTCACACCAGTATACACAATCAAACACATAATTTAAAATAAAACCAAATATTTAATAATAGCTATTTTATGATGATGCATTATAATTTTGTTCAAATTTTAAAATATATAGATCTGTAAGTCTATGTTATAATATTTTATAGTATTTGTTGTCAGCACAGTCTGGCAGGTAGAAATCCCCTCACCATATGATAAGAAGTTATATGAAAGAAAAATTTATTTACATAAAAATTGAAGGTTTGGGTTGCAGTCTGGTTATCCTTTGCTTTACATCTAGTATCCACTTATGAGTGAGTCCATACCATGTTTGTTTTTCTGAGTCTGGGTTACCTCACTCAGGATGATATTTTCTAGTTCCATCCATTTGCCTGCAAACCCCATGATGTTATTGTTTTTCTCTGTTGAGTAGTACTCCATTGTGCATATATACCACATTTCTTTATCCATTTTTCAGTTGAGGGGTATCTAGGTCATTTCCAGGTTCTGGCTGTTATGAAAAATGCTGCTATGAACATAGTTGAGCATGTGTCTTTGTGGTATGATTGAACATTTCTTGGGTATATGCCCAAGCTGGGTCTTGAGGAAGATTGATTCCCAATTTCCTGAGAAACCGCCATACTGATTTCCCAAGTGGCTGTACAAGTTTGCACTCCCACCAACAGTGGAAGAGTGTACCCTTGTTCCACATCCTCTTCAAAATAAGCTGTCCTCAGTGTTTTTTGTCTTAGTCATTCTGAAAGGTGTAAGATGGTATCTCAGAGTCGTTTTGATTTGCATTTCCCTGATGACTAAGGATGTTGAGCAATTCCTTAAATGTATTTCAGCCATTTGAGATTCTTCTGTTGAGAATTCTCTGTTTAGCTCTGTAGCCTATATTTTAATTGGATTGTTAGATATTTTGATGTCTATTTTCTTGAGTGCTTTATATATTTTGGAGATCAGCCCTCTATCAGATGTGGGGTTGGTGAAGATCTTTTCCCATTCTGTAGGCTGTTCTTTTGTCTTATTGACCCTGTCCTTTGCCCTACAAAAGCTTCTCAGTTTTAAGAGGTCCCATTTATTAATTGTTGTTCTGAGTGTCTATGCTACTGGTGTTATATTTAGGAAGTCATGTCCTGTGTCATTGCGTTCAAGACTATTTCCTATTTTCTCTTCTATCAGGTTCAATGTAACAGGATTTATCTTGAGGTCCTTGATCCACTTGGACTTGAGTTTTGTGCAACCACAGCTCCAGGGAGGCTAGTTAGCAGGGAGGACCCTAGGAAGGACACATGGATAGCCCAGCAAAGGAGAAATAGATGAAATCTATATGAGCAAACTGAGGGTGAAGGGGGTGATGGAGGGCAAGGGATGGGAGTTGAGAACATAGGGGAATGGGAGGTTTGAGCTGGAACAGGGAAAGAGTGGGAGAGCAAGGAAAGAGATATCATCATAAATGAAGGCATTATGGGAATAGGGAGAAACAGAGTGCTAGGGAAGTTCCCAGGAATCCACAAGGACGATCCCATCTTAGACTACTGGCAATAGTCGAAAGGGTGCCTGAACTGGCCTACTCTGGTGATTGGATGGCTGAATACCCTAACTGTCATCATAGAGCCCTCATCCAGTGACTGATGGAAGCACATGCAGAGATCAATGGCCGGGTGCCAGGCTGAGCTCCAGGAGTCCAATTGATGAGAAAGAGGAGGGATTCTATGAGCAAGGGACATCAAGATCATGATGGGAAAATGTACAGAGACTACCAGCCAAAGTAGTGCAAACTCATGGACTGTGGACCAATAGATAAGGAGCCCCCATGGTACTAGACTAGGCCCTCTGGATAGGCGAGACAGTTGTTTAGCTTGAACTGTTTAGGGGGCCCCCAGGCAGTTGGATCGGGACCTGTCCCTGGTACATGAGCTGGCTTTTTGGAGCCTAGTGCCTATGATGAGACACTTTGCATAGCCTTGGTGCGGGGAGGAGGGGCCTAGACCTGCCTCAACTGAATGTACCAGGCTCTGTTGACTCCCCAGGGGAGACCTTGCTTTGGAGGAGGTGGGAATGGGGGGTTGTTTGGGGGTTAGGGGAGGCTGGGTGGCAGGAGAAGTCAGGAATCTGTGGTTGGTATGTAAATAGAAAATCTCTTAATAATAAAATAAAATTTTTTTAGAAAAGAAAACTAACAGGCAAACCAACAAAAAAAAGTGAAAGTTTGGCTGTAAGGTAATAAAATTTTAGAGTGAGGCTAGAGGCATTTATAAAATTAAAATTCCCCAATTAATAGATACTAGAACTGGTATATTTAAGTTGCTAACTTTTTAGTGCAAATATAGAGTATATCGAAAAGCTATGTAAAATACTGAGAATCTTGCTATTTTCAGCCATGTTACTACTTGACACTAATGGTTTTTTGTTTGTTTGTTTGTTTGTTTGTTTGTTTTTCGAATGTCAATTTTAAATGGCAGTCTGGTTGGGAAACACTGTGTGAGTTCATACCCAGCAGTGAGAGTGTGATATTAGCATACAGAAAAAGTATAGATACTTTAGTTAAATGCTGGGTGACAGCCATTAACTTGAAATTCTATTGAAAGGAGGCGTTGGCACTTATATTCTCTTTTAATCATAGCAAAGGGATAATTGAAGTTGTGTTTTAGTGTATTCTCTGGCTGTTATATTTTACATTGTCTGTTTGTGTCTTGATCAATTCTGAATTCAATTAAGATACACATTACTATTGTGTTCACTTTGTAAAAGTTATTAGAGGTGGTATACTTAATGGTTCAAGTTATAATATTGAACATAATCAACAGATTAACATAATTTCATTAATTTTAGGTAAAAATAATAAATAAACTCATAGGAAAAGCATCCTAATGGTAACTATAACAATGCAAAACTTAAAATTCTTGGTATTTTAAGAAAGGTATTATGAATGGCTGATAATTACTTTCTTCATAAAAATTGAGTGCTTTTATAATTAAAATTCTGTGATGATAGGATTTCACACAGCTTTGTATTATAAATAACACTATATGAAAATAGGCATAACACAAAATGCAACCATATTATTGTATACTCTAATGGAACCCTGAGACATATTCCTTTAATTAAAATATTAAAAAAGAACACTGTGAACTTTAATAAAAAACAATCTGTTTTTAATGTAAAATGTGTTCTCCTCATTTGATTTTCAATTAAATTCTAAAAAGAACATCAAGTCACATTTAGTAAAATGTGCTTGAATTATTACTGTAGCTCGAAGTTTTCTTGTGACCTACCTGGCCTCTGGTCAGGACAAATCTCTCTCACCCACCAGTTCTGCAGCCACTCAGAACCAAATAATACACAGAGGCTTATATTAATTAAAACTGCTTGGCCATTAGCTCAGATTAACTACTGACAAGTTCTTACACTTAAACTCAGCCCATTTCTACTAATCTATATGTTGCCACATGTTCTGTGACTTTACCTGTATGCCATTACATTCTGTTCCCTGGATGGGCTAGGGGGTGGGGGGCGGGTTGTGTCTCTTGACTCAGCCCTCCTCTTCCCAGAATTTTCCTCTCTGCTTGTCCTGCCTATACTTCCTGCCTGGCTACTGGCCAATCAGCATTTTATTAAACCAGTGTACAAAAGCATTACCCCACAGCATATTACACTAAAATAATTTACTAAAACAAAATATTATGTCAGTCATTACAGAATATTTTTGTATATATTATTAAATTTGGTGTGTTTAAAAACATGAGTCATCAGCATTCTGAGATAGCCTCAGTGCAAGGTAGTAAACTGCATTGACCAAAATTTAATTGATAAATTGCAATTAAGACTCTTCTTTCAACCTGTGTGAAATCACTAGGATGTGATGGTCTGTACATTTTGTTCTTATTTCCTGCATAGATTAAAATTACGTGCATCAAGATGTGGTGATACTGTGTTCCCCAATATATTGTGAACACTAATAATCTTATCTGGGGTCAGAGAACAGAACAGCCACTAGATGTAGAGGCAAAAAAATGGTGGCACACACACACCTTTAATCTTAGCATTCTGGAGGCAGATATCCATCTGGATCTCTGAGTTCAAAGCCACACTGGAAACAGTTAGGCATGGTGACAAACGCCTTTAATCCCAGGAAGAGATGGCAGGAAGCAGAAAGGTATATAAGGTGTGAGGACCAGGAACTAGAACCTGGATAAGCTTTTAGGCTTTTGAGCAGCAGTTCAGCTGAGATCCATTTGGATGAGGACTCAGAGGCTTCCAGTTTGAGGAAACAGGATGGGCTGAGAAGTTAGCGAGGTGAGGTTAGCTGTGGCCTGTTCTGTCTCTCTGATCTTTCAGCATTCACCCCAATACCTGGCTCCAGGTTTGTTTTTACTAATAAGACCTTCTAAAAATTCATGCTACATCAAGACTTTGCACTTTTCGCTCCATTTCATTTAAAACGTTCCATAATGCATAAGGATGATTGCTCAGTTGTTAAAATGCTTGTCTCATGAGCCTGGTGACTTGAGTTTGATCATATGACCCATGGAGGAATGGTTATTGACTTGGATCTTGAAAATTGCTCTATGATCTCCATCTTCATGCTGTTCTCTAAGATAGGAAACACCTGACACACTGATTATGATGTTGCAATTTTATTTCCTAAAATTTAATTTTGAATAAAAGCTTGGAAATAAGCATGAAAAAGCAAACAAAAATAATAATTTTCAACTGGCAACAATTTAGTTAGGTACAGGAGGTTTTTTTTCCATGACATAATAAATGGAGGTTTATGTCAAGATTAGCAGTAACATCACTGTCAGATTCAGCTTTGTAGTAGGGGACAAAAGAAGAGGACAGAGAACAGGATGTCCTCTCTCATCATTTATGTTCAACAGATAAGGAAAGAAAATGAAAGAAAATGAATCAAAATGAATGAAATTGCCTCTGCTTGCATATGATATGATTATATAGTTAGAAAATATGTAAAGGCTATAGACAGAAAACTTCTTAAATTAGCAAATGACTCCTAATGACTTATCATTATACCCATAAATCAGTGTATCTCACAATGATTATCTGAAAAGTGTTGTTGGAAAATTTCCCAAGTCCCGCCAGCTCCCAAGTCCCGCCAGTCCCAGAAACCATTTACAAAATAAACACACAGACGCTTACATTATTTAAACTGCTTGGCCATTAGCTCAGGCCTATCATTGTCTAGCTCTTACTCTTATATTTAGCCCATTTCTATTAATCTCTACTTTGCCACGTGGCTCGTGGCTTACCGGTACTTTACATCTTCCTTGTTCTGGCCGCGGCTCCAGGCAGTCTCTCCCTATCCTTCCTTCCTCCTCAATTTTTTTCTCTGTTAGTCCCGCCTATACTTCCTGTCTGGCTATTGGCCAATCAGTGTTTATTGACATACAGCGATATCCACAGCAGAAAAGCTCCTATGTGCAGTAGATATATACCTATACATATGCACACACAGACATAGACACAGGCATATGAACATGTGTGTGTAAGAATGAACACAGACATAAATACAAAATTATACATTTTTAAAGAGAAGAAAATGTGAATAATATGTGTTATAAGTGTGATGCTAACATATTTGACAGATACATTTATATTGGTTGTACTTAGAAAGTCATCAATCAACTGTGGTATGAAAGCCTGGTAAGGATAGATAAATATGTCCTGATGAAATGAGTTTTGATTGGAAGAGAGATAATAGAAATATAGTTATACCTTTAGGGTCATATTTTTTTATTTTTATAATTTTTGCTTATGTATTTACTTCAATTTTATGTTTATTGTGTTATATTTGAGATCAATGTATCATATGTAAATACTTATGAAAGAAAATAGACCAAAGTTCTAAATCAAAAAATCATGTAAATATTATAGTTCCTAATTAGTCATATGTTTTTTTTTTTTGGGTTTTTTTTTTTTTTTTTTTTGGTTTTTCGAGACAGGGTTTCTCTGTGTAGCTTTGCGCCTTTCCTGGAACTCACTTGGTAGCCCAGGCTGGCCTCGAACTCACAGAGATCCGCCTGCCTCTGCCTCCCGAGTGCTGGGATTAAAGGCGTGCGCCACCACTGCCCGGCGTCATATGTTTTCTTATCTGTTCTTACGAGGAAGGCTCAAATCTTACTAATTCATAATATACTAGATGTTGTTGTATCTGAACCAGACAACTTACTTAGTTGTAAATGAGTTTAGAATGAAATCCAAAATCCTTATCAGAGTATCAAAGGCCCATTTTATAGCACTTTTCAAGTCAAATATTAGTATCCACACCAGTATGGACCTACTGTACCTAATTGTACACTCATATATGTCCAGATTTTGTTCTTCATGACATATCACTTGTTCTTCTCTTCACAATTTTGTAATATACAAATTACTTTTATTTTATTAAGTATGTAAAACATCATATTAGATATTGATGATAGAATAATTAAGAGATGGATTAATCTATATTTATAATCTATACTTAGGTACAGAGACAGCCTCATGTTCATGATTTTCAGGTGATGCCCAATAATTATGAAATAATGTGTAAATATATCAGACATTACTCTAGTGGTGGTAAGTTATAATGCATAGAGAAATGCCTTGGCCATTTTTAGAAATATAAAAATTCCATCACAGAGGTTGGAGTATAGCTTAGCATAGCATGGACTGTGTGTGTAATCCCCTGTTTCACAAACATTTTTCAAAAAGTAAAACTTTATCTAGAAATAAATGTTAGTTGAGACTTGATGATGACTGAGTAGCAAAATCAAACCATAACTAGTGATGACATTTAGCACTTCAAAGATTGAATAGTGACTTGCCAGAACATCATCCAGTGACTGATGGAGGCTCATTCAGAGAACCACAGCAAAACATTAGGCTAAGTTAGAAGAATTCTGCTGAGGAGAGGGTGGAGGAATTGTAGGAGTGTGGGGCTAGAGGGGGCAGGTGTGTGTGTGTGTGTGTGTGTGTGTGTGTGTGTGTGTGTGTGTGTG